>JAQFVV010001459.1:0-68517 GCA_028023455.1 Epiperipatus broadwayi
GGTGAAACTTAAGATTCGAATATGAATCTTACTGTTTCAATATAGCATAAACATATAAACAAATAATTGAAAATAATATCAGCATAGAATTATAATTAAGATTTCACGTAAGTGAAATCTAAGATTTGACTTTTTTTACTTAGTGCAAAGAAACAAAATTGAGATATATTCAAATCAAATCAAATCGAGATAAATTATTTCAACCCGGCCGGCTTAAATCAGATTTAATTCGTTCAAATCATACTAAATTATGTTAAATCAGGCAAGGTTTACGTTACCAAACAATAATATAAAATTTACATTTTAGTTTAAGAATTCATATTTGAAAGTTTGAAATACAGTAGTTTAAATTATATTAAATCAGTTTAAATCAGGCAATATTTGCGATACCAAATAATAATATAAAAATTACATTTTATTTTAAGAATTAGTATTTGAAAGTTTGAAATACATTAGTTTAAATTATATTGGCCATTTATAATAACTTGAGCTAGCTTTGATAGGTTTGGAGATTTAGTTTAAATGTTTATTTTCAAATTGCAGAAGTGTTACTGCTCTAAGTTCTTTTCTCAGGTATCTTCTCTTAGGCATAGTTATTCACTGTTGATGTTGAGCATGCTCTTACTTGTATTGGGCATTGGTCATCCTGTTCTCCATACTGTAGACTACCCTCAGGCTCGGGAAAGCCTATCTTTGTCATACTTAGCCAATCATTTTCATTATTAACAACTTTTGCAATCTGTTTAATCTTAAACTATATAATAGTCCAACTCTCCTAACAAAATGGCTGCAATAGTTTTTATACTCTTTCATTCCCCCTCTCTTTTTACTTTAGTCACATGTGTTTTCTTTATTAACTACCTGTAATAAAGTGAAAACGAAAATCACCTGTTTTTCTTTATAGTTCTTAACTATTTCTTAAATTTCAGATCCGTCTTCCTAATTAGTTTACTACATTTTGATAACCCATTGACTCCTGCTGTTATTGACTTGTTTACCAGCTTTGGTCAAGTTAATTTTTTTCATCTCACTTTAAAATCTAATTATATTTTTAATATTATAAGTAGGTCAAAGTATAGCGAGATGAATCAATTTTATTATTTTTTTATGAAAACAAATCTGAAATTTAGTACCTTTATGAAATCTAGCAAAGCTTTATGATATATGTGTAACACATAAACAGAATTTAACTATATACGCAGAAATATACTTTCAAATATTACATTTATAAAATTATTTAACAATATTACATTTATAAAACTAATTAAATAAAGAAAACTTATAATGTTTAAACCTGTCACACTATTTCTTCTCTGCATATGCATATATATATATCTTGGTTATACATACATAAAGATTTACCTGTATTTAGTAAACAGTAATATATATGTGCGTATATGAGTTGATTTATTATTTATATACATACACATTCCACGTTCTATGCTATAATATATGCACACAATACATAACTATGATTGTTAATTTTAAATTTAGTCTGATATACGAGGATTTGGGTATATAGGTATGTAAAAATAAAAGTACTATAGCATATAGTAGGTGAAACAGTAGGATAGCTATATCAGACTGTTTCATATCACTAAACTCACAGAAATTTTTTTAATTTTATTAAATAATTGCTCTTACTTCGTGTCTAAAATATTAATAAAAAAAATTTTAATAACTATCTTACACTATTATTACCATCGCTTGCACTATGCTAAACATTTTTACTTTGGGTCTAAAATATTAAAAAAAAATTTTTAATAACAGACTTGTCCCATCATCATCATAGCTTGCATTACACCTATACTCTGGGTCTGAATATTGATTCAAATTCCAATGACAGTCTTACCATTGCCATAATCTGCATTCCCTGTACCTCTCCTGCTCACTTTAATTTAATATCTATCTTTAAAAAAAAACAGGGATCAAGATACAATATATGTTTAGTAATGGAATTTTTAATTTGAATTGATTAAAAGTCAAAACAAATACTTCAGCTTTTTGGATTCTGAAATTTACAGTATGTTGATGATTGTACTAATTTTATCAATTCAAAATAGAATTTACAGAATGATATTAATTTTTGGACTGCAACAGATAAAGATTTTGGTATAAAAAATTAAAGTTCAATAAACTCAAGTTCATTATCAGACAATGGTGGAAGAAATATCCTAAGAGCAACTTTTAATTTGTATTGTTGTTAACTTTAAAATTTAAGTCACTTTAGATTCTTAATAGAAAGATAAACTTTGATGTTGAGGTACAATATAGTTTCTAATGTGTAGCTGCCTCTTTAGATACTACTACAATTAAATTAGCTGTGTTTAGGCTGTTATTTTACCTAGTTTTTTGAATGTCTGTGAGACATAGACACCTTGTTGATTCAGTATAAAGGCATTAAAGAATTCCTTGATATTAAAAGGAGCATAATTTTTTATGAATGGCTAATGTATTTATATAACTATCCAGACTTCTTTTGATTTTTTTATAAAGTGAATAGCTTTTAAAAAAGTTAAATCATTACTTTACATATGTTTGTATTATCTATAGTTTGCAGTATTTTTTGTCAATATATGTTAAAGAAATAATTTTAAGTGAGTTTTTATGCATAATTTAAATATACTTTTCTTAAGAAACTTCCTCTTTTTATTATTAAATTTTTTTAGGTATTTGTTTCCTAGTGAAAGGCCGATTATTTCAGTCACCATTATGCCATTTACATTTTAACTCTACTGATGTTATTTTGCTATTGTTTCATATTAACTAATATGCCATACGGAAATTTTATTCATTTGATTGAACATGCAATAACATTGGATTCCATGACACAATATTTTATGTTCCATAAACCTAACATATCATTAAAAAATAATAATAAAACTGAGAAAATATTATTATTATTATTATTATTATTACAAAATAAAGAATGTAAACATTTTTAAAATTGTTAATTTTAATTCTTTCATAGATTGTAAATTTCACTATATAAGTTTAAGCTTAAATTATTTTTTTTACTTTATTAATACTAATTTTTTATTATTAATTTTAAATTATTGTATATAAACTTGTAATTAAAATGATAGTATGCAACTTAGAGATTATAATTTTAACAATTTTTTTTCATGAAAATTATTTAATTTTTGTTCTAAAATATAAAATGAAAAAATCATCTTCATTGTTATAAGTGCAATTTGTACAACTTGATTCAAACGCTTAATAACTTAACTTTTTATGATATATATGCACACATAATCTGCCATTTTATGTATACTGCAGTCATTCTCAGAAATATATAAATAATATAATTAACAAATGCCCTGAGGAAGACTGCAGGACAGTTAAAACATCAGATTGTGTGTGAGCATAGTAAACCAGATACTTTATCTGCTTCAAAAGCAACCATCAGAAAATCAAAGTTAAAGTGTATATTTTTAGAGATTTTTAAAGAAAGCGAAAATCTTTTTTAAAAATTTAGTACATTATTTTTTTATTTATTAAGAGTATGTGCCATAACACGCATACTTAATTAAAGAGAGAAATTATAAAACATTTTAATTTTTAAAAAATGAGTTTTGTTTCTGATAAGTTTCTTTTTATTTTGTTGATCATAATGTATTTTAAAAGCTGAGACTTATTTTCTCATTTAATTAAGGTTTGAAAATAGATAAGAGCCTTGGTCAGATTTTGTTTTTAATTAAGATTAAGCGGTAGCTGAAGATTTATCCCGGTCAAAATCTTTTAATCAAGAGTAGGTGGGAAATAACAATTTCATATAATAGCACCGTGTTTTTGATTGAGAGGATTCTAACTTTTATATTTGCTAATAGTAGACTATTAAGACCTATACAATTTTTATATTTGCTAATTGCTCAACACAGATCTCCGATGTTGAATTTTTGCTGACTGCTAATAGTAGTTGCTGCTTGCTGTGCTAAGAAAGAAGTGCTTAGCTATTTGATAATAGAAGTAAATATGCTAAAATAATGGAAATAGTAACTGTCCATCCAGGATACAGAAACTACACTGTAAAGAACCCTAATAAAAGTATGCAGTGCTAAACCTTTCCCAAAGACAAACCCTGGAGCTCAAAATTGTGCCTTCAAGAACATAACCTAAAAGCCCAACCCAGAACTGATTCTGAATATTGCCTTCATCCTACCTGAACTGTCCGCTGGAGATCAAAAGCCTTCATAATGAACTTTAGACAGAAGTAACCTGTGTGCACCTTTAATAAATTATGTATAATTATGTAAATATTAATTACTTAAGAAATATTTTGTTTTTATTATATGTATTGAGTCTTAGTTTTAATATTTTTTATTTTAAATTTCTTGGTCGGAGAATGTATTCTGAGTCAATATTTTATACTCATTGTTTCTCTTTTTATATTACTAACCATTGATAAATGCTTGGGCAGATATTAGTAGTTTTATTTTTAACTCACCTATCCCTTATTTTTTTGTTGTAATTAATTTAGTCAATCTGGGTTTACGTTTCCTGCAGAACGTAAATCTTTTGGCTAGTGATTTATTGATCGTATTGTTCTGTTTTTCTTAAACCATGGATATTTTGTTTTCTTCTCTTTAAGATTACATAAAATCATCTTTTCTCTCTTGTCAGAATTAATTTTAAGGTCACATTGGTTGACTTTTCTGAGTGTTTGCCAGCATATAACAGTCCTATTATATCCTGATGTTTTGCTGGGTTTTAGGAAAAGATCACTCTGCACTGGTAAGAAAACAAAATTATTTGCTGAAGCATTTGATAAACCATAATATTCACTTGCACTCTCTGACAAAATGTTGGGAATTTATGTCAAACTTTTATACTTTGACTACTATTTATTTTTGAATTTAATAAACTTTAATACTATTTATAATTATTTTTGCTTACATTTGTCTATGTGTCCTTTTCTTAATTGACTGAGCAATGTTTACGATCTCTTCATCTCCCTGTGTCTAGCTGTAGTGTGCATCATCATCAAGCTTTTTGATCACTAAATTAAATTTTTCAGATTGACACTAGCCAAGAAGTCATCAGTATAGGGATATAAATTTTGGTGTCCAACATGGGACTTAGGTTTGAAAATTATGTGAGATTTTGTTTAGACAGTTGAATAATTTAGATATAGTGAGGCAAAATTTAATATTGGCATCAGTTATGCTAATTGGTATATATTGTTAGAGCAGTTTGGAGTATAAAGTTTGTCTTTTTATATGATAAAAATAAATAATCAAACAGCATTTTTTTGGATTCCTAAAAAAATTTTTATTAGGACACTGATAAATAAACAAATATTAATACGTTATATTGTAAAACTGAAAATAAATGTTAGGAAATATACATATATTAGGGTTCTATTTTATTTGCAAAAATGGAAGCCCATGTTGAAATTAATAGAGGCATACTGTTGGAAGAAAGCCCTATTTCATTCAAAAACCCACAAGTAGTTGAAAAAGGAGAGAGTGAGACAGTGATGATGATGAAGATAATAATGGGCATGAAATAAAGTCAGCAAGTGAGGTGGGAAAGCTTGAAAGCCAAAATGACAGGAATGAGACAAGAAATAATGGAAAGAGTTGAGAAAAATCAGGCCACAGAAACCACAGAAAAAGATCTGGCTAGAGAAATTAAGGAAGTTTAGATGGTAGAAAAAGATGTAAGTGAAATGAAAGAAGAGTTAAAACAAGATAATGTTGAAATATGTTGTAGAAATAAAGATAGAAATGGGCAGAGATTGGATACAGGTAGATAATGTGGTGGGGAAATCAAGAGATAGAAGAAAGTAGGGATAAGTTAAAGACAAAAAATGTAGAGTTTTTAACAAGAAACTAAAAATAAGGTGGCTAAAGTAACTATTTTGAACATGAATTTGAAACAAAGAAAAGGGTGAGGAAAACAATTATAGAATATGATTTGAAGCAGAAATGGAAGCTACTTACAAAACAACCTTTTTTAACCCATTCAAAGGACGATAGAAGATTAATTCTTTCCATTTACTAGTGTTGAAACTATCAGTAGTAAAGTAATACATTGAAGAAATATGGAATTTTGCTAAGCCAAAGAATCATTAGGTTACATGGTAGAAATTTACAGGAGATGCTGCTTCTTTTAAGAGAAATACTCATAATCATTTAATGAGTGAAATATGTAAGGCTATTAACTTCGGGAAAGTGGAAGATTCTGCAGAAGGTAGCAATAAGATTAAAGTAGAAAAATAGGACAGATTCGCAAGAAAGAGTTAAAGGAGCTTGGTTGTTGCAGGGGAGAAATAAAAAAAATTATTTTGATCTTGCTAGATACGACGGCGAATGTTCAGCAGTGTTTCTGTGGGGGTTTTAATGGTTTAAATATTTTTAAAAAAGAATAGGTAGTGAAGAAATGTTTTTACTTTTTTTTCATGGCATGATAGGGCAGTTGAATCAGATGATTTATCCACTTCAAAAGCAACCATCAGAAAATCAAAATTAAGGTGTATATTTTTAGTGATTTTCAAAGAAAGAGAAAATCATATTTAAAAATTTTATACTTCATTTTTTTATTTATTAAGAATACATGCCATAACACACATACTCAATTTAAGAGGGAAATTGGAAAAATTCTACTTTGAAAAAAAGAGTTTTGATTGCAATACGTTTTTTAATTTATTTTGTTAAACATAATCTATTTTAAAAGCTGAGACTTATTTTTTTATTTCCTTAAATTTAATTAACCACTTCATCAGGGTCTCTGTCTATAGTCTAATCAGCTTTAACTTGCTCTAAAATGCTTTAACTTGCTCTAAAATTTTAATTTTTATGTTATTCTAGTGTACCGGGCAGTTTTGTATGTTCATATAACAAGATCTAGCATCTAGGCAAAAGTACCTCAAATCCAATCATGCACAAGATACATAGTTCAGGAACACTCATGAATTCTGCCCTATTTGCCTATTTTCCAGATCTACCAACTTGTGAGCAACAATCCCGATGATATCGATCTAATTTTATCTCACCGCCGGCATCGCACATTGGAGACACAAAAAGACTCTAAGTTAAGTTTAATGGTGGGATACTTAGTATGAAACGCAATTTAGAAGCAATTAAAGATCGTAATCTATCATTAATTATGTATTAGCGGAGATGACCTAGTCAGCAGGAGCATAACTTAATAAGAAAAATATTAACTCAAATAAAAGAAAATACAATGATACGGAAATGTTGTAATATATATATTTAAGGTTTATTATTTTAACAAAACATACATAAACGCATGTCATCATTGATTGATCATTGGACTCATTAGGGTTACATCACAATGGGTCATAGAGAAATAATATTACGTTTGATTGATATATCACATTTAATAGATGACTTTATTGATAGTTGCGTCTATGCCAATAATATATACTATAACGATGAATATCAGATTTAGCGCTATCAAGAAATATATTGAAGTGCCACTACACCCCCAGAAAAAACAAAATAGCATTTAACCGACTTGAAAGATAATCATAATTTGGTAATGAAACATTACATTTGTACAAAAATATATTTATTAATTCAGTTTATAAAGTGACAGACGTGTGTGGGATAACTAATGAATATATATATCAATAATAATGTCATTGCAATGACACGCATTTTAAATAGTGGACATAGGTATCTGTTTAGCAAAAATCACAACATTATGGCTTATAGATGTTCATGGGTTTATTAGAAATATATTAGAAAGGCGGTGCGTGCGTGGCGGTGTATTTGATGTGATCCAGTCACGGATCTGAACATGTGCTTCATGGAATTCATTTTGCGAAATATACCAATATAAGTCTGCGACGTTAGCAGAATCGGTTCATGGACGAAGAGCGGTCGGTGGTGCAATTATTGGGCTGGTTTTTCCAGAGTGATTCCCATATAAAGCACACATTTGCGATGAAATGAGTCCGCAGGGGGGGGTTTAAGCCTGGTTTTTGGACTTTAAGAATGATGATGGGGTTCGACTTTGCGATACCTTTATAGAAAAGAGAAGTATGAATATATATAATATAAGAATGAATTTGCCTATATACACGCAACGCTTGGGATAACGAAATATATAGCTTTAAAGACTATTTTAATTTTTTAATGCCCATAAATTATAGAATATTCTGCGTAATGGTATGATCTAATCGCTAAACACAGGCATGGGTGATTTAAATTAATTAAATTATATAAATTTAAAGTCATAAAGATTCCCCCTTTTTTTTACTTTAAATTATGAAATTCCCACACCGTTTAATAAATACAAATTTCAGTTAAAAGAATGCTATTATTAGAAATAAATATGTTTATATGGAAACAAATGGGGTGGTGGAAATAATTAGATTTTACATATATAAGATACATTTACAGTTGGGATTAGCGCATTTTAAAAAGACAAAAAAACAGATGTTGATCTATTTTTCTACAACAATTTATAGGATAATTATTTTGTTTTTCCAAACTCGCGAGTATTTGCGTAAGTCGAATAGGACTTGTTTTTAATAAAATATGTTCTTAATTACCCTGTAAGTGATGGGTAGGAAAACTAGAAAGCAATTACATGCTAGTGAGTTTCAAATATTACTGGCATTTTAAAACACAAATATACATAATATAATAATGAAATAAAATTTGATTGCTGCATGGAAATAATAAAAAAGAAAACATTGAATAGAGGCTCAATGATAGAATAGATTAAGTTATATTAAATAAAATTACATAAAATATAAACATTTAAATAAGATATTAAGAGTAGAGCATCAGGATTATTGTTATAGAAGGCAGAATTTAATATTCATAGAGCGGCTAAAGTTCTTTACCTTTCGTAAATAGTAGCAGTCCTTGATGTTTGAAGTGTTCATTGGCATTAATACACTAGATCTAGTTTTGGAATAAGGCATCACAGGTAGCATTTTGAATAATTTAATAGACATTTGAAAGTTCATAGGTACGGGATCCGGAACCTTTTTTTACGGGAACGAGCATGTTGGAACAGAGGGGAAGGTGAAGTTTCCCCTATTCACTGCACATTGGACAAAGATTCAAATGAGTGTGGATTTTGTTGACCTTCATTAATCTTTGGTTGTCTTTTCTTTTTGGATTCAAATACAGCAGTATTTATACTCCTTTTTGGGTGATGTAGCATAGCAATTAACTGCTGGACCTGAGGCAATTTGTGTACTATAGCAAAGCTAAAATTTGCTGACCGGATTTTTTTTTGTTTTGTAAGTCTTTTTGAAACAATGCAATTCTGTTACAAGTTTCTCGAACGATTGTTTTAAATAAGTCTTATGATTTTAAAACAAGTGGGCGTAGATAAATTTTTCACTAATGGATTTATTTTACTATTACAAATTGTAATCTTTTACTTTTAACTAATGGGATTTTCTGGGTAATTGTTTTCGAGAAACTTTTTAAAAGATTTGCATCATTTTCTGACTGCTAAATTAAATATAACAAATAATCAATTTTATATATGACTTTTAAATACATTAATAATAATATTATTATTAATACGATTTATTATCAGTCTCCCCACTCTAAAAATATATATATTTATCCATTATGCATGCAGACACCTTAAAATAATATTAAATATTTATTTATTAAATTATTTTACATTAAGATATATAAATATCTACGTCAGTTATGTTTAAGCAAAGGTAAATATATGTTGGTAAATATGTATACACGTGTAAGGATGAGTTTAAGCATGGTTTGGTGGTAGGAGATTGTAAGTGGGCTGTGAAGCATGATCTGAGCATCAGGTTGTCTGCTTCATTTTCCCAAACTTATAATGAACAAAAAAAATGTTTTAAAAAAAGAAAAAAAATCATTTACTTGATGTCTCGGTGACTAAAGAACAACCATTATGAATTAGTGACGGATATCTGAAAATATTTTAGCTGAGCATAAACTTATTAACTTATCATTATGTGAGTATTGCTTGTTCCATTTAATTAAAATACAATAAAAACTAAGGGGAAAAAATTATATTTGGTTCAACGTCTTTGGTCATTTTTAGTCTGTCCATTTGGTCTGTAAGTTCATTGTCCATCCAATGTTTCAACTTTATTTAATTTCTCCCTCGATCTGGCGGTAGGTATGGTTTCAACTGTCTTGTGTTAAAGGTCCCTTTGATGCCTTTGACTCCCTTCAGTAAGAACAAATTATTTCCACATTCCCTTTCAATGCAGAAAGGCCCCTGATAAAAAGGAAGGAACTTTTTGAATTTCTTTTTTGTAGGGTTGCTGGGTTTGGGGTTCCATAACCATACACATCCCCTTCCTGAAATTTGTGGCATGAGGGGAGTCTTCTCCGCACCCGCATTCTGGCCATATGTGCTAATTGCTGCCTGGCGTCCTCTTGATCCTGAAATGGATTGATCTTTGTATTGTCATGTGGTAAGGGTACCTTGAAGATTTTTGGGCACGGTTCCCTATAATGTAGCCGTTTTGGTGATTAGCCGGTTTACTCATTTATTGTATGATTGATGTAACTAACCACTTCTTTGGTTTTATCTACCCAACGTTGGTGATTAGTTGTAAGGTGCATACGGAATACCTTGAAGATTTTTGGGCACGGTTTCCTATAATGTAGCCATTTTGGTGTAAAGCCGGTTTACTCATTTATTGTATGATTGATGTAACTAACCACTTCTTTGGTTTAATCTACCCAACGTTGGTGATTAGTTGTAAGGTGCGTACGGAACAATCTATTGATTTCCCACATGACTCATTCACATGGGTTTGATTGTGGGTTTTTTATGGATGTGAGTTGGTGTGTCAGCTTTTGTTTGGAGATCCAAATCTTCCATATGTTTGAAGTGAATGCAGATCCATGGTCTGATAGTATGGTGTGGGGCTTCCCTGTGTTTCGCAATTGTATATCTTGCAGAACATGAATGGCTCCTTTAGAATCAGCAGTCTTTACGGGGTATGCTTGTACATATTTCAAGAAAACGTCATACATCACTAAGAGATATTGGAAACATCAAAACTTTGGCAGGGGAGCATAATGGTCAATAGCCAGTAACTCATTGGGAGCCATAGCTATGATTGGCTTGTTAGCCCCAATATAGGATTGGGTTGGGAATTTACGTTGGGCACAAATTGTACACCTCAATGCGACTAATATTTGGCATACATATCTGGCCAGTAAAATTGGCACCATAATGCCTCTTCAATTTTTTCTTGGTCCGTAGTGTCCCAAGGCTTCATGTAGTTGTGCATTATTAACTGGTTTCTTAACTGATTAGGAGTCAATATTTTCCATGGATTATCCCTACTCTTAGTGTTTACTTGCAAAATTCCTTCCATGATTCGGTTTTTGTGAGAGCTGTTTGCTGGGGTGTTTGGTCCCATCATTGGACCAGTCCGCATTCAATCAGCAAATGATCGCCCCATATTGTGGATTTAAATCCTGCCAGTATCGCAGGTTCTTCAATTTTGAGTCCATCGTGGTTTCCTTGGTCATGGTTATAATTTTTACAGTCTAATCTATTACTTCTGGATTTCGTGGCTCAATAGGTATGGGATGTCGACTTAATATATTTGCAGACATTTTCTGGACCAGGGCAGTATATTACTTTCTACTGGAACTTCTGTAGGAAAAGGCTCCACCTTATTAATTGGTCATTTGTTAAGAAACTTGTTCAAAAATTCTAAACATCTATGGTCCGTAATCATGATGACCTCGGACCCTAGAAGGAACTGTTTGAACTTTTCACAGGCCCAGACAATTGCAAGGGCTTCTTGCTTTGTAGTAGTGTAGTTGATCCCTGAATTTTTTTTGAAGTTCGGCTGCTAAAAAACTCAATATTGTCCTTCTGGACCCATCTGAAATAGGACCGCTCCTAAACCCTTCTTGCTACTGTCTATTTGGACATAAAATGGGCAGTTAAAGTCAGGGTGATGGAGCATGACAGTTTGGAGGAAATTAGTTTTTATGGTTTCCATGTCATGATCATGCATGTCTATCCATTTCCATGTCTTATCTTCATGGAGTAGATCACTAAGTTCCCAGTTTCAGTAGCAAACCTGGGGTAAAACTTATGGTAAAAATTACACAGGCCAATAAAGGACCTGACCTATTTTCTGGTTGTTGGTTTTCGGAATCTCTTCTCTGGATGCACCTTAATACCATGCTCGTTTATAATATGGCCTGGGAAGGTGAGTTCTCTAACCGCAATCTCAAGGTTGATTGTTATATCTTCTCTGGCACATTCTTGGAAAAATCAGGTCAAGTAATTCATATGTTTGGTGAGATCTGCGGACGCAATGACAATATTGTCCACATAACAGACCATGTGCCTCTGCATATCTTCTGAGAGGATTCCTTTTACGCACCGCATCAGCCCTGCTCCACTGTTGATGAGTCCAAAAGGAACTTTTAAAGACATGGGTCTGCCCTTGGTACCTGAACACAGTGTATTTCCTGTCCTGTGGATCGAAGACCATCTGCCAGTAACTGGCTGTGAGGTTCAATGTGGAGAAAAAGGTTTTCCCTGCTAGTTGGAAAAAATGTCTTGGATGAGGGTGGGACATCTCTTTCAGGGATTATCATATTATTAAGCCAGTGCGCATCAAGGCACAGTTGCAGGGTTTCATTTTTTTAACTACCACCAGCGGATTGATGTCTTGGATGGAGGGTGGGACATCTTTTTCAGGGATTGTCATATTATTAAGCCAGTGGGCATCAAGTTACAGTCTCAGGATTCCATTTTTTAACTACCACCAGCAGATTGTTGTATGGTTAGAGGCTTCTTTCGATTTATGTCCCACTCCATCATCTGGTGAATTTGTTGCTCTACCTCCTGATATTGGAATGGGATAGTGTATGTCTTGGACTGGGCATATGACTTCTTTAAATTGTATTTGGTGGGTATATCCATGTATTTTCTCTGGGGTGTTGGAAAAGAATGATGTGATCCTCTAATATTGTTCTCAGTGTCAGTTAATCTCTCAGCTCCATCAATGCTGATTCCCTGATCTTGGTACTGATTCTGTGGATTTTTAGGTTGGATGAAACAACTAATTGTCTCAGTATTTAGTGATCTTGCTGCTTCAAATCTCAGGGGTTTATTCCTTAAGTGACATATCTCCCGGATAATCAATGACCCCACTATGCTGAGTCAGAAAATCAGACCTCAATACTATATCATATAATAACCCCGGTACCAGTAGGAAAATATGGCCAAACAGTTCCTTGTAAAACTTGATCTCTAGCCAAATTTGGTAATTCTCACTCATTGTTTTTTTTTCATTTGCCAAGAACAAATGAATAGGGTGCACTGGTAGCTGCATGCACGCTCCTTTATCTTTCTGCAGCTTTTGGATCCATGACTTTGATGCTAGTGATACCTGGCTCCCAGTGTCCAATAGGTCATAAGTAACATGACCCTTCTCATCCATTTTTAGGGTTGGAGATATGCTGGCTTCCCCTGTTTCCACTGATTCCTCTCCTTCATGTATGATCATCGTAAGGGGATCATGATGCTGACCTGATGTATGTTTATTTTTGGGCATATTGCTCTTACTATATACTTGGTCTGCTTTATTGTTGCCTACCTGTCTTCTTGAGTAGTTTTGGATGACTTTATCCATGGTCTATGGAGGCGTTCCTTTATCTTTCTGCAGCTTTTGGATCTGTGACTTTGATGCTAATGATGCCTGGCTCCCAGTGTCCAATAGGGCATAAGTGACATGACCCTTCACATCCATTTTTAGGGTTGGAGATATGCTGGCTTCCACTGATTCCTCTCCTTCATGTATGATCATCGTAAGGGGATCATGATGCTGACCTGATGTATGTTTATTTTTGGGCATATTCTTTTACTATATACTTGGTCTGCTTTATTGTTGACTACCTGTCTTCTTGAGTGGTTCTGGATGACTGTATCTATGGTCTATGGAGGTGAGGGATTGACTCATTTCATCGACATCAGTGATTCTGCTAACTATCATCATGCTTTGCAGCCTTGGTGGCATATTAGATCGGATAATCCTGATAATGTGTGCATATGAGTATGGGAATGCTGTAAGTGTCCGCATCTGAGCCACTTGGCGCAAAAAAAATTGCGTATATGTGTTCTTTTCATTTTCTGGATATTGTTCGATGGTTAAGTTTCAAAGTATTCTTTCCTGCCTCTCCTCACTCCAATAAAGTCTTAACAGGGCTATCTTGTCTTCCTGGAAAATACTTTTTTTTTTTTAGAGAATGCCACCAGTCCTTGGCGGTCTGCTTTAGATGCTGGCTTGCTATCACTATATGCTTCTCATGGTCAAATGGGTAAAAAGAGAAAAGTTCTTTCAAAATGTTAATGTGCCCCATCGGGTTTTCTTCAACTTCTCCCTGAAAAATGTTTACCTGCACTAACTGTGCAAGATTTGATACTTCGAAGTTTTCTGTGATGTGGTAGCCCATTCTGTTATTTATACAGCTGACTCCGAATAGCTACACAAAAAATACGAGAAACCTCCTCCCCCAATTCTCAACACTCCCGTTTACTCTAATCTCCCACTCCCGTATCTAATTTATATTTACTTATATGTTATCGCTATCCTGCCTGATTTTATTTCTGCAATATTAATTCTAGATCCAGCATTTAAATACAAAAGAATATGTATATAAATAATTATCATATTTTCTACCTAGCTTTTTTTCTATTGTTTTGCTTCGTTGTTTGTTGTGGTTGTTCTTCAGCACCTGAAACATCTTAACAAAATTATTTATTAGCAGTGACATTTATTAAAATTTTATTAGTGATACACGTATATTTTATATCTAAAAAAACAAACTATATAACTTGTTACATGGTGAATCATTGTTTTCAAAATTTCCTTTATTTTAATAACTCTACCACCTATTGGCAAAATTTATATTGGTATTGCTATCAGGCACCAGCCAAAAGGGGTAAGGCTATATGATCTGACCAGAGATCCGCCTTTACTGGATTATACACTTTTATAAAATATATATTATTTATAACGATTATACACCCACAGTTTTATAATGTGATAACATTAAAAAAATAGTCATTATTAACTTTAGCAAGTATTTATATATATATGAGAATGAAAATATTAAAAGTTGCCACTACTTTATTTCTTTCATTAGCCTGAAGCAGTTATATACGCATATGAACATTATTTATTGAGAGAAGAAAAAATCTGCATAATCGCTATTTTTTGGAATATTTATTTTATTCTGACAGTGAAAGCATTTTAAAAGCTGTCACATTTTTATGTCTTGTGCAAATTCAAAAATATTATATGTTATTTAAACATTTATATAAAAAAACACTATATATAAAACATTATTGTTTAGAGCACATACTTTTTTATCCTTTATTATAAATGTGGAAGCCCCTTAAAAGCTGCCACTATTTAACTTGCCGGAATCATACATGTATTTAAAACATTTATGGAAAAGAGAAAAACACTATATATAAAATATTATTCATTATTATTTGGAGAACACACTTCATCTTTTATTATAAACGAAGGAAACTATATATAAAATATTCATTATTATTTGGAAAACATGCTTCTTTATATTATGAAAGTGAAAGCCCATTAAAAGCTGCCACTTTTTTTACAGACTCTACAAAATAATTCATATTTGGAACATTTATTGGACAAATGCTGCATATACAAAATGTCATTTACAGGAGAAATATACTTATGTATATATATATATATATACTCAACATTATTACTGGGAAGAAAAAAAATTATATACTTATACCAATAATGACTTGCACACAGTGTATAATAATATTAAAAAAAAATCTAAGCTCGGTGTATAAACCATTTATGAAAAAATGTTATATCTACTATATCTCAGGTATGTGAGTTTTTTATATTCGAAGCTCTAGTTGACACGCCAAACCTGGGGAAAAAACCTGTACCGGTTGGTTTTGTATGTTCACATAACAAGATCTAGCATCTAGACAAAAGTGCCTCGATTCCAATCATGTGCAAGATACATAGGTCAGGAACACTCATGAATTCTGCGCCCTATTTGCCTATTTTCAGATCTACCAACTTATGAGCAACAATCCCGATGATATCAATTCTAATTTCATTTCTCTCCACTGGCATCGCACATTGGAGACACAGAAAGACTCTAGTTAAGTTTAATGGTGGAATACTTAGTATGAAACACAATTTAGAAGCAATTGAAGATCGTAATCTATCATATTAATTATATATTAGCGGAGATCATCTAGTCAGTAGGAGCATAACTTATTAAGAAAAATATTAACAAATAAAAAAAATACAATGATTCGGAAATGTTATAATATTTTAACACTCAAATCTGTACATTCATGCAATAAAATCCAGAACTTTAGTAAATCATACCAAGGCTGACCAGCATAGAGTGGTATGAACCACATTGTCTGATATAGCCCCAACACCTTTACTAACGCTACAACATTTACCACCTTGTGGATGACACATATGAAGCCACAGTAGCATTATCTTTTATCACATGCCAGCAGTAGCACATCAGTAAAGCAATAAGACTAGAATAAGTTGACTTATTAAGAGTGTAGCTATATAGACGATGTGTGTGGCAGAACATAATTATAAAATATGTATTGTAGATGATGTGTGTGGCAGAACATGATTATAAAATATGTATTGTGATTCTTAACTAATGATTAAATAATCAATAAAGACTTACCAATGAGCAACATCGAGACATGACACAGAAGTTAAATTTAAACATAATTTAATGAAAAATACATATCAAAATTATTAAATTAAAATGATGTCAATAACTTGGCTATATGGATTATATCACATGCAGGTGACTAAGTTAGGGATACAATTTCATATTT
This sequence comes from Epiperipatus broadwayi, assembly GCA_028023455.1. Classification (NCBI taxonomy): domain Eukaryota; kingdom Metazoa; phylum Onychophora; class Udeonychophora; order Euonychophora; family Peripatidae; genus Epiperipatus; species Epiperipatus broadwayi. The sequence continues at coordinate 16,849 of JAQFVV010001459.1, forward strand.
AAGTTTGGGATTCACACGCAAATGATGACAGGAGTTATAATCATTTATGGTTTGCCTAGTTACATATGGCTTTAATTTAGATATACATTTGGTACAATGTAAATCACTCACAAGGTGACATTAATCATTTTGGTTAGTTACATTAGGTTTATTACAAATACATATATCACTAGTAGGTGACGATTTAACTGTTTATATACCAATTCCAATCATGCAAAGGTGATTGTAGTTTGGATTACAATTCATTTAATTGAGTTTGCTACATATAGATATCACTTGCAGGTGATAAGAAATTATATGTGTTAAAATTTATATTTTCATGAGCCTTAAGATTACATTATAGATCAAGGTTAATTTGCTCATGACCATCTATGCCTAGTTCATGCTATATAACTGGGTTTAGATCCGCTCTAGAGCTAGCAGAAGTGATTATACATATTGATAAAGAATATATTTTATTAAACATGAACATTTAATATTCTCTATATAGTTTATGTGCTTATAAAATTAGACCCGAATTCAGATCAAAGCTGAAAATATAATTACTATGGCGGGATGAACTGATGATTGGCAGTCAGACTTCAGATACCATGGCGTATAGAAAAGATAAAGTCTGATATAGCCCTTGCATCTCGAGAGTGTCTTTTTATGAGATTTTTACCAAGTAATTTGCTCATGACCATCTATGCCTAATTCATGCTATATAACTGGGTTTAGATCCACTCTAGAGCTAGCAGAAGTGATTATACATATTGATAAAGAATATATTTTATTAAACATGAATATTTAATATTCTCTATATAGTTTATGTGCTTATAAAATTAGACCCGAATTCAGATCAAACCTGAAAATATAATTACTATGGTGGGATGAACTGATGATTGGCAGTCAGACTTCAGATACTATGGCGTATAGAAAAGATAAAGTCTGATATAGCCCTTGCGTCTCGAGAGTGTCTTTTTATGAGATTTTTACCAAGTAACGGTTCTCTTTTTCACCGTCATTGCTGTGGAAATAAAAACGACCTTTAGTATGGCTGATCGAACAACTAATTAAACTATGGGAGTCTCATGCTCCATTTCTGAGGACGCATAATGGGGTGGGACATCCAACCTCCATCTGAAAAGATAGTTATCCGAACTAAGGGAGTAACGGCATAGCTTTAAACATACAACTGCTAAGGAATACAGCAACAAATGTATACATACGCTGTAGCGTTTCTTAAAAACACACTCGCACCGCTGACCACATTATATAATTAAAATTTAATGACGCTAAACACCAGTTTCCTTCAAGAAACTACCATATATCAGTTCATTAGGTAGCATGTATAATTATGCTATTAAGGGAAAAATAGGAATCCATTTTGTAAAGCTATCTATATAGGAATTTATACTTTAGAAGGAAGGACAGCATATTATTGGGCATTAAGATATAAAGTTACAGCTCTATGCTGTATCTCAATCACTCCAGCTAAACATTAGTTAAATATCTTGAAAGCGAATCTATTTTAAACCAGCTGTAAGCTTTTTAATTATCTCTTACAACAAGATATTTTACCTCTTTCGAAACGGTTTTCTTTTGCATCCTAGACTCTATTATTCTCTAAGTGTGAAAATGTAACGGCTTCTCACTAAGCCTTTAGTCAATAGTAAAATTCCGTTTCAAAGAAATATAGCACAAACCACTAAGCAATGGAAAATCATAAAACTGCATAGACTTTCTTAGAAAGAATGTATGTTTAATGAACAGATATCAAAATTTGACTCTTTTTTTAGCATAGTTGAAATGGAATTGCAATGCAATTAGTTTATATCTGATTGACCCAATTCAAGACAAATTTAAATTGTGTACAAGAACTAATTAAGGCAAATATTATTATTATATTAAAATATGTAAAAGCACATATCATTAAGTTAAAATACGTAAAATAATCTAGAAACTTAATTATCATTTTAGAATGAAGCAGTTAAAATTTAGACACAATTTAGAATAAAGCATTTAAAATTATACGTAACGAAATTTATAATAATTAATTTAAAATCAATCACTTTAAGCAAGTCACAACTAAATAAGTCAGAAAACTGTAAATACATTGAACTAGATCAATCGGAGATAACTTAGTAAACCAACACATAAATTAATAAATACATAGAGTACGTAAATCAATAAATATGACATTAACTCAAATTAGTTATTAAACCAAATCAAATATTAAATTAAATGTAAATCAGGCAAGACTTTAAGGTGAAAACAAAAGAAATCAAAATTACATTTAGTAGTGGGTTTAAATTTACATTATTGCTATGGCCATAGAGTTTAAATTTAGCTAGCTTTAGGAATTTATCGCATTTTATCCGAGTTATTAATCTTTAAGTAAAGGAAAGTTTTTACCAGGCTCTCTGCTGCATGTATTTGTTTCATGTTGAGGATGGAAATAGGCATCTGCTTCCTATGGCTTTTCCTTCACGGCTTCCCGCATTGGTAGACTCTTGAGTCGGAAGGCAAGAAAATTTGCCTCTACTCAATCTGCATCTTAATTAATAATTTTAAGCATACGTGATTGAATGGAATAATGTCCGACTAATTTCAAAATGGCTGCAGAGGCATATATATTCAGCTTACCCCCCCCTCTTCTCGGTTATAGTAATTTTCTAGATTTGTTTTGTTAATTTTCTCGCTGTATTTCTAGAATCGTATAATTACTTTGTTTTTATTTCTTATAGCGAAGTTTTACATCTGGTCATTCACCATTTCTTTTTAATTACTCAGGATAATTTATCCTACAGGTTAGTGTTACTTTTAGTTTGATAATTAGGTCACACTAAAGCGAGAAAGATTAAATTTTATAATACCAATTTTTCGAAAACAAATCTATAAATGGAATTTTATAATACCAATTTTTCGAAAACAAATCTAAATGGAAAACTTCTGGTTATATATGTAACTTGATTATTTAATTTAGCAACATATGCAGAAATATACAATAATTTCAAATATTAATTTTTTTTAGAATAAATATTTTAAATAAATAAATTTATAATGTTTTAAATCTGTTAACATTATTTTTTCCTGCATATATGTAGTCTATCGTTACACATACAACGCAGTTTTCATTAATTTACTCCTAGAAATATGTATGTGTATATATGGGTTTTTACACATACAGATACATCTTTCACCTTGTAGGTTTAAAATATACGCACACATACACAACTAATACCTTTATATTTAAATCCAGCCTGATTTGGATATAATATTAACCGTATATACGAGGATTTGGTGATAGATACTTATATAGAAATACTACTATCATATATAGTAGGTGAAACAGGAGGATTGACAAAGCTGACTGTTTTATATGCTCAAACCCATGGAAAATTTATTGAATTTTATCGGTTTATGCCTTTACTTCGCGTATTGGCAAAATTTTTATTAACAAACAAAAAAAAAACTTTTCTATTTTGAGTATTATGCAACATTTTATAACAGAAGCACAAAAAAAAAAAACTTTTACTCTATTATATCACTTACTAATTTTAAAATGAACCCTCTCTCATCTTATATCCCCATGCAGTTAGACACAACCCATTCTAGAATATTATAATAACTATGACTAAACTAAACTAATGATTATACAGTTATATATATATATAAATTCTGTTTTATATCCCTAAGTAAGGTCTAAAACACCCCTCAAACTTTTACTAATAAGCTCACCTCATCATCATCCTCCTTACATCCCTGTAAAGGTGTCTGGTTTACTTCAGTTTTAATCTCTGTCCTAAAACACAATTCCTACACTCTTAAAAATATGCATACTTATATATATCAGCTACAAATAGAAGTTATAATATTTTCATTAAACACCTACAACACTCTAAACAACCGGCTATTTGCAGACTATATATTGTAACCGGCCACCCTTCTATAACCGAGATTACGGGCTTCGAAATAAACATGACATAGCGTAAGGCTTTATTTGTTTTCTTATATCGACAGTTATTCGCTATCCACATAAGGGGGCGCCAGATACGATTATTTAAGTGGATTTTAATTACTCGCATCACCTTACATCATGTCAAAACGATTTCGAAGTCTAATCCCACCCACTAGCTCAAAAACTCCCAGCATGGACCAATAAGGTTTCTCAAGGTCGTTACATGATTGTTTCGAGGACGACTCCTCCCGGAAAAGACGCATTGTCCGCTAATGAAAAATCAGCATGGTTTTCTAATTAGTCAACTACAGCATAAGATTTATTTATTGGTTGTCACTGACCAATGAGGTGGTTCGTTTACGCCCCGAACAATAGGCTTACAAGTTCATCCCCCCGATACATCGTATATAACAATTATTTGATGTTTACTTCGATTGATTATAGACCCGCCCGCTCTTAAATCTATCTTAACTAAGGTTAAATAAGAAACATCGTGACTTACGGCACGATGTTGACATAATTAATAAAGTAAATAAATTGGAATGAAAATTAAATTTAACTAAATATACTTCAAAGATAAGTCATTAAAGAATAAATAGACTACGGTTTTGAGTGTATGTGAAAAGATTTGAGAAATGCTCGACTTGATTAGATATTGAACAAGTTTATTAAATATGAAAAGAAAACATTATTAATTGATTTATTACACACGCGCACATACATTCACGCTCACAGAGAATCATAATTAATCATAACATAATGTGAATAACGAGATAAAGTTCCTTTCTATTTGAGAAAATATATTATCTTTCCTGAGCTTCACTTAGGTTCAAAGTTCATGTTTACAAAGTTCTATATCAAAGATAAATTATCATGATGAGGAAAGTTTCAAGATTTGTTTGTGCAAATTTATGTTGGTTAATTACGAGATTGCCTTACGAGTTTATAAATTGAGTGAGTGAACATAATATAAAACATATTTACCTAGGATTTGTCTTGGTTACAACGAACATCGATTGGTCTGGACGAGTTTGGGTATTTCACGGAACATTTCTATTATTAGGAGCATTAACTTCACACGACGATGTTATCGAAATTTCATAGCTTCGGAGATATTTCAGTAGCGGAGCGCCGATCAATCGCTGAAGGGTTTATTAGCCCCTCATGACAATCGACGCTCTTGGTATTAATTTCATAATGATCATCTTAAATACTGAGGAATAAATCAAGCTAATTCAGAACAACTCTATTGTTAAAATAAAAGCATAAGCATCGGAATAAAATGAGCAGGTGATAACTCGGAATACAGAGAATCGGAAAATAAAAACAACAATGATAACGTATCAATCGAACTGAATCGAATCGAACCTTTGAATAGGTTTTGACTGGTATTTATAAGGGTTGGTCCATATCTTGGGATCCAGTCTACCCCCAGCGTTCCCTGTTCCTGGGGTTGTCGTTCAGGTCCGCGTTTGAGGTACCTGTTCACTCACTCTTTGTGCTAAAGGCAATATTTATTTTGAGACAATCTCATTTTGCAATCTCACTCAACCAACCTTATTCCTTCACACCTCGAATGCATGCGTGTGTGCGTGTGTTTTACCAGAACAATACAAGCTATATTAAATTTAGAAGTCGAGCATTTTATCTTTTCCTCAAATCTTTTCTATAAGTTTTATTCTAGTTAAAACTATATTTCTAAAATAAACATTTTTAAATATCCCGTGGTGTTTTTGATTGACAATTATATTTTACTATTTAGGAGAGCGAATTATATTTTATTATTTAGGAGAGCAAATTATATTGATTATTATTTTTTATTATCTAAAAACTTTAATCATTTAATTAGACGTTTACCGTCTGTATTTTATCAATGTGTTTTATAAATGTATTTATGAGAGAAAAAAAACTATTACGAAAATAAAATTACGAGTGTTTTAGGTTGCTTGCTGGTGTGTGTGTGTTTATCGATTTGTCCCGTTCTGATCTATGCTTCCTAGATTTAATACTGATGTAACGCTGTCTCGTTACAATATATATCTACATGTACTACTTATACTAAAATCATACCTATAACAAATTACTATCTATCTTTAATCTTATCCAACCTGTTCTTTCTTTTACATTTTGGCCTTTCCCAGTATGTCTTATCTTTCAATGCCATCACCAACTTATCTTTTGACACCCTCTTATCTTTCCACATCCTACCCTTCCATATTTTATTCTTCAACACCCTATCCTTTACTACTCTCTTGGTCTTTTGTCTAAATTTAATCTTGGTAGAGCACCAATCTCTACCTCTGTCCATATGCTGGTAATACAATGATATTTTGATTGGAGGCCGATTCCATTCATCAAATTGTGAAAACACAAGAAACCCAGAGGACGATTTATCACGTGGCTTTTTGCGAAACATTGCAAGAGATTAACCTGTGAATCAGCCCAGCCAGATGGTTTCCCAATTGCTTTTTTGGTTCTCCAAGGTTCACAGCAAAACAGCAGTTTCCATAGATTAGGAGGAGCCACAATTTGATACTCTCCTGGCTTTTTATTCTTGCTGTGGGTAACCCTATGCTCCTATCCGAATAGCTCTATAGTTTGTAAGTATTCTGGGGGTCTACTCCACCAATAATGAAGGTTTCTGAAATCCCCTTTGACTAGACTGCCCACCATGTGGGTCACCACTGCCAACTGTTGGTCTTTCATGGATGTGTGACCTGGTTCAAATTTTACTGGATGTTTATTAAAGATATCCGGGATTTCCTTTCCCCAACCAGAGTAACACAGCGTTCTACACTCAAGTTTCAGCAGTGCCATACTCCATCTCACTGTGTGACTATTGTTACCAACCTCCGGATCAATGATATTAATGTTTTCGGCTCCACTCAATATTCCTAGCTCAGATGGACCTTTCTCAATTTCCTTATCTCCTTTAACTTCTTGGTGAAGCTCTATTTGTTCAAATATTTCATCTAGTAATTTGGCTAGAATCACTATCTCTGCCTTTTCTATTTCTTTTGTTGGAACATATTCTACTTCAGTGGTTATTCCTGAAAGCAGTTTTTCTCTTTCTTCGATCATCTCTAACTCAACTTTTTAATCTTTGTTCCATCCCTTACAGCTTCCAACTTTCCTGCTCCCTGTAAAGGCTCAATGATTTCAGGTGTACTGAGCATCACTCCTTCCTCACTTAATGGAATTGCTTCTATGATATCTTTTCCAATTAGAATGTGCTCTTTCTCCCTAGAAAGTTCTTCCTCCATTCTCTCTAAAGCATTCGATTCAATATTTTCTTTAATCCCTTCTACTTCACTCCTTTCTTCTAGTATATCTAATTTTATAAACTCTATTTCTGTGATTGATACTCTCTCTATCTCAATCTGTTCTTCATGTACAATTTCTCCCTTTGCAACCTTAGAAATTTCTTCAATAGTTAGTTTTTCTGAAGGTAGGTTCACAATTTCCTTACTTTCTATTATATAAATAAGCATTTATTTTTATAGCGTCTGTATACAATTGTAATTACATACGAATATCGGCCTTTCAAGCCAATTGTGCAAACGCTTTGCGAGTGTTAAATAATAAATGAATACCCTCTGACTAATACAAGATATAGAATTTATGCAGGAATAAAAGGAATCCCTCTTATTCCTACGACTCAAATATTTATATATGAGCAAATCTGAAGTACTGGCACAGAAAGTGTGACAATAGAACAGTCACTTTAAATTACTATATACAATGTCTGAATGAATGGCCTGATGAAAGTTTCAGTTGGAATGACGTTTAGTAAATTCTAGAATATTTAATCGGCGTCATTCATTCAGACATTGTATATAGTAATTTAAAGTGTCTGTTCTATTGTCACACTTTCTGTGCCAGTACTTCAGATTTGCTCATATATAAATATTTGAGTCGTAGGAATAAGAGGGATTCTTTTTATTCCTGCATAAATTCTATATCTTGTATTGGTCAGAGGGTATTCATTTATTATTTAACACTCGCAAAGTGTTTGCACAATTGGCTTGAAAGGCCGATATTCGTAGGTAATTACTTTCTATTGTATCTTATATCTTTCTTCTTCTTATCCTCACTTTCTACTGTCACTTCCTTCGATATATCTCTGGTTGGAAGTTGTATAGTTTTCCTATCTTGCTCTAACTCAGCACTATATTCTGGTTTTTCTGTCCTATTCCTTCCTTTTTCCTCGGTTCTGACTCTTTGTTCTAAGTTCCGTGGCTCTCCTAACATCTTTTCTTTCTTACCAACTCTACTCCCGTTAACTTCAATGTTTTTCTTCAACTCATATACCTCCTGATTAATCCTTTGACAGTCTTCACTTACTTTCTTGATTTCCTCCTTTCAGATCTTTTGTTGCCCTTCTGTCTTTATGTTTTCCTGCATTTGCGCTATTGTTTGAAGCACTTGCGTCCTCGCTTTTCTATTTTATCTTTCATCTGGAGAATAGTCCCTTGAACTACTTGTATACTTTCTTCCGTGCACCTTTTATACTCAGCTAACCTATCATCGCATTTCTTTTTGACCTTGTTATATTTTCTCTGACACTCTAGAGCGATGTCTCCCATTTTTCTTTTCATGCTTTCTAACTTTCGGTTCATTTCTTCCCCTTTTTCCCCAAGCATTATCTTCATCTTTTCTAGCATTTCTTCCTGGTTCCTTTTCTTCTCACTCCTTATCTTTTTCTTCCCTGCCTTTTTTCTCTTTCTCTTCTCTTTCTTCCCTTTCCATTTTCTCCTCCTCTTTTCTCTTCTCTTTCTTCTCGGTCCCTTTTCTCTTTCTCTTCTCTTTTTTTTATCATTATTCAAACACAACATGACAGCTGTTAGCATTTGCTCCATTTTCCCAATTCTATTTTCTTTGGGCAGGTCCCTTTGAGGTGCTAAGATCTCTCCAGGTTCTTCCCTTATGGATTCCTCTCTACTACTCTCTAGTTCTTTTTCTGTATTGCATTCAGTGCCCTCTATGATTTCTTTCCCTGACCTGAGTGTTTTCCCTTTTTTCTCAACTGGCTCCTCAATCCTATCTTCTTTACCTTCTCTTTCTTTTTTCTTTTTCTCTTTTTTTTCTTTTTTTTCGTTTTTCTTTCTTTCGCTTTCTACTCGGTCCTTCCTTTTCTTTTCTTTCATCCTCTCCTGATCCTCTATATCCCTAATTCGCTTTTGAAAATCTTTTTCTACTTTCAGAATCTTTTTCCTGTAATCTTCTTCAGAGTCTAACATTTTACTTATATAGTCGTTTTAAGCTCTAAAGCTTTCCTTTTGTTTATCCCCTTTATGCCACCTTTCCTGGTGCAGTGACGCCGCGTGCTCCACTCGCTCATACAGTAACATTGCTTCATCATGGATTCCTTCTGCCCTTTTGTATTCAGCCTGGTCATTTAATTGCTCAATTGTGTCTTCCTCTACTTTACACTTTTTTGCTGCTTTCTCTGCCATGCACTATCCCATCGATCTTGCAAGGATGCCGTATACTCTACCATTAGCTCAAGTATACTTCCATTGGCTTTCCTTATTTGTTTGATCATCTCTTCTACATTGTTTTCCATTATAAATTCTTTTGCTTAGCTTTATGTGTGGCTGTCTTGCCCTCCTTTCCCAAACAAGTCTAAGAGCGCTTTTTTTTTAAGAATACATGTTTATTAGTCAATAATTATATATACCACGAGTGTATACATTTACAACTCGGCAAATGGTTCTTCACCTATCCATGGTTACTCTAAAAATTGCTGTCATTAAAGCGTATTGTCCACTATATCGGACCGCTTGACAATACAATTCCCAGTTTGAGGGTCTTAACCTATCTGCGGTTACTCTAAAAATTGCTGTCATTAAAGCATATTGTCCACTACATCAGACCGCTTGACAATACAATTTTCAGTTTGAGGGTCTTCATCTATCTGTGGTTACTCTAAAAATTGCTGTCATTAAAGCATATTGTTCACTACATCGGACCGCTTGACAATACAATTCCCAGTTTGAGGATCTTCACCTATCATATCAGGTTACTAAAATTTCAAATACATTTTGAGTGCATTTGTTTCAAAATATGTTTTGTTACTTGACAAACATATATATAGAGATAGCGAGTGTATACATTTCTATCTATACAACCTCAATATCAAACATGCGTATATTATACAATCGCAATTTATTATCACTAAAATAATTGAAAATAATTTTTTAGCACGAAAAAATTTTTTATTCACACATGAAAATTTTTTTCAGATTGCATCTTTAGTCCAAAATAATTTTTATATATATTATTAAACTACCACACATATTTTTGGTTCAAGGTGGTGTAAATTAATAACAGAGCTTAACGTTTGGATGTTCATATCCGAGAAAAAAAATTTTTTTTTATATTTATATAACAAGCAATATGGATATACATCTATTTCAACATCCCCTCTCAGGTATGCAAGTTTATATTCGAAATTCCAGTTAGTGCAACATACCCGGAGAAAAAAATTTACTATGCATATATATAATAAGTGATATGGACACACACCTATGTCTACATCCTTTCTCAGGTATGCAGGTTTATATTCAAAAGCCTCAGTTGGCGCGACATACCTTATGAAAAAAAACTTATACACATATATACTAAGTGATATGGAAAAACACACCTATGTCAACATCCCCTCTCAGGTATACAGGTTTATATTCGATAGCCTCAGTTGGCGCGCCATACCTTTTGAAAAAAAAAATCTACTATAACAGTCAAATCTGTACATTCATGCAACAAAATCCAGAACTTTAGTAAATCATACCAAGGCTGACCAGCATAGAGTGGTATGAACCACGTTGTCTGATATAGCCCCAACTCCTTTACTAACACTCCAAGATTTACCACCTTGCGGATGACACATATGAAGCCACAGTAGCATTTTCTTTCATCACGTGCCGGCAGTAGCACATCAGTAAAGCATAAGACTAGGATAAGTTGACTTATTAATGAGTATAGCTATATAGACGATGTGTGTGGTAGAACATAATTATAAAAATATGTATTGTAATTCTTAACTAATGATTAAATAATCAATAAAGACTTACCAATGAGCAACATTGAGACATGACACAGAAGTTAAATTTAAACATAATTTAATGAAAAATAAATATCAAAATTATTAAATTAAAATGATGACTATAACTTGGCTATATGGATTATATCACACGCAGGTGACTAAGTTAGGGATATAATTTCATATTTGAGTTTGGGATTCACACGCAAATGATGACTGGAGTTATAATCATTTATGGTTTGCCTAGTTACATATGGCTTTAATTTAGATATACATTTGGTACAATGTAAATCACTCACAGGTGACATTAATCATTTTGGTTAGTTACATTAGGTTTATTACAAATATATATATCACTCGTAGATGATGATTTAATTGTTTATATAGCAATTTCAATCACGCGCAAGTGATTGTAGTTTGAATTACAAATCATTTAATTGAGTTTGCTACATATAGATATCACTCGCAGATGATAAGAAATTATACATGTTAAAATTTATATTTTCATGAGCCTTAAGATTACATTATAGATCAAGGTTAATTTGCTCATGACCATCTTTGCCTTGTTCATGCTATATAACCGGGTTTAGATCCGCTCTAGAGCTAGCAGAAGTGATTATACATATTGATAAAGAATATGATATTTTATTAAACTTGAATATTTAATATTCTCTATATAGTTTATGTGCTTATAAAATTAGACCCGAATTCAGATCAAAGCTGAAAATATAATTACTATGGCAGGATGAACTGATGATTGGCAGTCAGACTTCAGATACCATGGCGTATAGAAAAGATAAAGTCTGATATAGCCTTTGCGTCTCGAGAGTGTCTTTTTATGAGATTTTTACCAAGTAACGGTTCTCTTTTTCACCGTATTCATTGCAGTGGAAATAAACGACCTTTAGTCTGGCTGATCGAACAACTAATTAAACTATGGGAGTCTCATGCGAACTAAGAGAGTAACGGCATTGCCTTAAACATACAATCGCTAATGAATACAGCAACAAATATATATATATACGCCTAGCATTTCTTAAAAACACACTTGCACCGCTGACCACTTTATATAATTAAAATTTAATAATGCTAAACACTAGTTTCCTTCATGAAACTACCGTATATCAGTTCATTAGGTAGCATGTATAATCATGCTTTTAAGGGAAAACTAGGAATCTAATTTGTAAAGTTATCTATATAGGAATTTATACTTTAGAAGGAAGTACAGCATATTATTGGGCATTAAGATATAAAGTTATATCTCTATGCTGTATCTCAATCACTCCAGCTAAATATTAGTTAAATATCTCGAAAGCGAATCTATTTTAAAATAGCTGTAAGCTTTTTAATTATCTCTTACAACAAGATATTTTACCCTCTTTTGAAACGGTTTTCTTTTGCATCCTAGACTATTTTTCTTTAGGCGTGAAAATGTAACGGCTCCTCACTAAGCCTTTAGTCAATAGTAAAATTCCGTTTCAAAGAAATATAGCACAAACCACTAAGCAATGGAAAATCATAAAACTGCATAGACTTACTTAGAAAGAATGTATGTTTAATGAACAGATATCAAAATTTGGCTCTGTTTTAGCATAGTTAAAATGGAATTGCAATGCAATTAGTTTATATCTGATTGACCCAGTTCAAGACAAATTTAAGTTGTGTACAAGAACTAATTAAGGCAAATATTATTATTATATTAAAATATGTAAAAGCACATATCATTAAGTTAAAATACATAAAATAATCTAGAAACTTAATTATCATTTTAGAATGAAGCAGTTAAAATTAGACACAATTTAGAATAAAGCATTTAAAATCAATCACTTTAAGCAAGTCACAACTAAATAAGTCAGAAAACTGTAAATATGTTGTACTAGATCAATCGGAGATAACTTAGCAAACCAACACATAAATTAATAAATACATAGAGTACGTAAATCAAAAAATATGACATTAACTCAAATTAGTTATTAAACCAAATTAAATATTAAATTAAATGTAAATCAGGCAAGACTTCAAGGTGAAAACAAAAGAAATCAAAATTACATTTAGTAGTGGATTTAAATTTACATTATTGCTATGGCCATAGAGTTTAAATTTAGCTAGCTTTAGGAATTATCACATTTTATCCGAGTTATTAATCTTTAAATAGAGGAAAGTTTTTACCAGGCTCTCTGCTGCTTGTATTTGTTTCATGTTGAGGATGGAAATAGGCATCTGCTTCCTACGGCTTTTTCTTCATGGTTTCCCGCATCGGTAGACTCTTGAGTCGGAAGGCAAGAAAATTTGCCTCTATTCAATCTGCATCTTAATTAATCATTTTAAACATACGTGGTTAATGAAATAATGTCCGACTAATTTCAAAATGGCTGCAGAGGCATATATATTCAGCTTACCTCCCCCCTCTTCTCGGTTATAGTAATTTTCTAGGATTTGTTTTGTTAATTTTCTCACAGTATTCCTAGAATCGTATAATTACTTTGTTTTTATTTCTTATAGCGAAGTTTTACATCCAGTCATTCACCATTTCTTCTTAATTACTCAGGATAATTTATCCTACAGGTTAGTGTTACTTTTGGTTTGGTAATTAGGTCACACTAAAGCGAGAAAGATTAAATTTTATAATACCAATTTTTCAAAAACAAATCTAAATGGAAAACATCTGGTTATATATGTAACTTGATTATTTAATTTAGCAACATATGCAGAAATATACAATAATTTCAAATATTAATTTTCTTTAGAATAAATATTTTAAATAATTAAATTTATAATGTTTTAAATCTGTTAACGTTATTCTTTTCTGCATATATGTAGTCTCTCGTTACACATACAACGCAGTTTTCATTAATTTACTCCTAGAAATATATGTGTGTGTATATATGGGTTTTTACATATACAGATACATCTTTTACCTTGTAGGTTTAAAATATATGCACACATACATAACTAATACCTTTATATTTAAGTCCAGCCTGATTTGGATATAATATTAACCGTATGTACGAGAATTTGGTGATAGATACTTATAAAGAAGTACTACTATAGTATATAGTAGGTGAAACAGAAGGGTTGACAAAGCTGACTCTTTCAATATATATATATTTAAGGTTTATTATTTTATCAAAACATACGTAAACGCATATCATCATTGATTGATCATTGGCCTCATTAGGATTAGATAACAATGGGTCATAGAGAAATAAAATTATGTTTGATTGATACATTAAGAATTACATTTAATACATGACTTTATTGATAGTTGCGGCTATGCCAATAATGTGTATTATAACGATGAATATCAGATTTAGCGCTACTAAGAGATATAATATTGAAGTGCCACTACACCCCCAGAAAGAACAAAATAGCATTTAACTGACTTGAAAGATAATCATAATTTGATAATGAAACATTACATTTATCCAAAAATATATTTATTAATTCAGTTTATAAAGTGACACGTGTGTGGGATAGCTAATGAATATATATATCAATAATAATAGGGTTGTCGCAATGAGCACATTTTAAATAGTGGACCTAGATATCTGTTTAGCAAAAATCACAACATTACAGCTTATGGATGTTTATGGGTTTATTAGAAATACTACAGAGAGGTGGTGCGTGCATGGCCACATTTTGATGTGATCCAGTCATGGATCCGAACATGTGATTCATGGAATTCATTTTGTGAAATATGCTGATATAAGTCTGCGATGTTAGCAGAATCGGTTCATAGACAAAGGGCGGTCAGCGATGCAATTATTGGGCTGGTTTTTCCAGAGCAATTCCCATATAAAGCAAGCATTTGCGACCAAATGAGTCCCCAGGGGGATTTAAGCCTGGTTCTTGGACTTTAAGAATGATTATAGGGTTCGACTTTGCGATACCTCCATAGAAAACACGCACAAGTATATATAATATAGGAACGAAGTTGCCTATATGCATATAACGCTTGGGATAACAAAATATATAGCTTTAAAGACTTTTAAGTTTTTAATGCGCATAAATTATTCAATATCCTGCGTAATGATATGATCTAATCGCTAAACAGGCATGGGTGATTTAAATTAAATTATATAAATTTTAAGGCATAAATATTACCTTTACTTTAAATTATTAATAACTTCCCACACCATTTAATAAATACAAATTTCTGTTAAAAGAATGCTATTATTAGAAATAAATATGTTTATATGGAAACAAATGGGGTGGTGGAAATAATTAGATTTTACATATATAAGATGCATTTACGGTTGGGATTAGTGCATTTTAAAAAGATAAAAAAAACATTTTTAGAAAAACAACTGTTGATCTGTTTTCCTACAACAATTTATAGGATAATTATTTTGTTTTTCCAAACTCGCGAGCATTTGTGTAAGTCGAATAGGACTTGTTTTTAATAAAATATGTTCTTAATTACCCTGTAAGTGATGTGTAGGAAAACTAGAAATGAATTACATGCTAGCGAGTTTGAAATATTACTGGCATTTTAAAACACAAATATACATAATATAATAACGAAATAAAATATGATTGCCGCATGGAAATAATAAAAAAGAAAACATTGAATAGAGGTTCAATGATAGAATAGATTAAGTTATATAGAGTTATATTAAATAAAATTACATAAAATATCAACATTTAAATAAGATATTAAGAGTAGAGCATCAGGATTATTGTTATAGAAGGCAGAATTTAATATTCTTAGAGTGGCTAAAGTTCTTTTACCATTCGTAATTAGTAGCAGTCCTTGATGTTTGAAGTGTTCATCAGCGTTAATACCCTAGATCTAGTTTTGGAATAAGGCATCACAGGTAGCATTTTGAATAATTTAATAGACATTTGAAAGTTCATAGGCACGGGATCTGGAACCTTTTTTTTTACGGGAACGAGCATGCTGGAACAGAGGGAAAGGTGAAGTTTCCCCTATTCACTGCACATTGGACGAAGATTCAAACCAGCATGGATTGTGTTGACCATCATTAATCTTTGGTTGTCTCCTCTTTTTGGATTCAAATCCAGCAGTATGTATACTTTTTTTGGTGATGTAGCATAGCAATTAACTGCTGCAGCTGAGGTAATTTGTGCACTTTAGCAAAGCTAAAATCTGCTGACCGGATCTCTTTTGTTTTGTAAGTCTTTTTGAAACAATGCAGTTCTGTTACAAGCTTCTCGAACGATTGTTTTAAATAAGTCTTATGATTTTAAAACAAGTTGGTGTGGATAAAATTTCCACTAATGGATTTATTTTACTATCTTTTACTTTTAACTAATGGGATTTTTTGGGTAATTGTTTTCGAGAAACTTTTTAAAATAATTGCATCATTTTCTGACTGCTAAATGAAATATAAAAAATAATAAATTTCATATTTGACTTTTAAATACATGAATAATCTAATTATTAATATGATTTATTATCAGTCTCCCCCACACTAAAATATTTATATTTATTCATTACGCACACATCCACATTAAAATAATATTAAATATTTATTTATTAAATTATTTTACGTTAAGATATATAAATATCTACATCAGTTATGTTTAAATGTTTAAGCAAAGGAACATATATGTTAGTAAATGTGTATATGCATATAAGGATGGGTTTAAACATGGTTTGGTGGTAGGAGACTGTAAGTGGGCTGTGAAGCATGATCTGAGCATCAGGTTGTCTGCTTCGGTAGCGAATTTATGGTCTTTCTAAAGCTAAAAATGTATCATTAGATGCTGCCCTCTCTAGGATTATTTTACAAATAAAAAATCAACATTTTAATTCAAAGCTATAACAATGGGAGAAGGCAGACTTTCCAACGCGCTGGATTGGTTTTTCATTTTCAACAAAAGGTAGCGTTTGTCAATGATTTTGACAGTTCTTTGTTTTGATTTTCAAAATGAAAAAGGAAAAATTTAGACTATTTTTCATATTTTTTTTCCATATTATAAATTATTTTGAAAAAATATGCTGAAAATATAATTATTTTAGAAGAATAGTTAGGATTTTAGTAAAGATTCTTTACTCTTACATGAACGTAAATTGAGAAAGAAAATTATGTATGCAGCATTTTCTAATAGGTTATGAACATTCTTTTTAGATTTTCTGCTATATAATATTTTTATAATTATAAATAGAAATTTATTTTTCTTTTTATATTTTCTTGTATATAATATTTTTATAATCATAAATAGAAATTTATTTTTGGAAAAACTTCCTTTCACTTTCACAATCTGACAAATTATTAATTTGCTTTTTATAAACAAAACTAAAATATAATATTAAAAGACAATTATATTTTTATTGCTGTTTCTGTAATTGGCCAGTCAAAAGTTTAGAACTTTATTTCACTAGGCCAATAGGAAATTGTATTTGTTAAAAGGTTTAGGTTTGAAAATATATAAGAGCCTTGGTTGGATTTTGTTTTTAATTAAGATTAAGCAGGAGATGGAGATTTACCCTGGTCAAAATCTTTTGATCAAGATTAGGCAGGAGATCATAATTTCATATAAAACATCTGTGTTTTTGATTGAGAGAATTCTAACTTATATTCACTAATGTTGAACTATTGACCTATATACTTTTTATATTTTCTAATTGTACAACGCGGATTGCCGTTGATTTTTGCTTACTACTAATAGTATTTGTTGCTTGTTGTCCTATGAAAGAATTGCTTAGCTATTTGTTTGCTAATAGAAGTAAATATTTTAAAACATTGGAAATAGCAATTGTCCATCCAGGATGCAGACACTAAACACCATAAAGAACCCTAATAAAAGTATCCAGTGCTAAATCTTTGCCAAAGATGAACCCCTGAACTCAAAATTGTGCCTTCAAAAATATGATCTAAAAGCCTAGCCCAGAACTGATCCTGAATATTGCCTTCATTCTACCTGCCCTGAATACTTGAGATCAAGGCTTCATAATGAACTTTAGATAGAAATAAACTGCACATCCCACTGGAAGAAATCAGCCAGACAGAACATTATATGTTGAAGGTAAATGAAACATTTTCATATCATAACCATGGTTAAAATCTTTTGTCTAAATCTTTTTTTTTAAATCTCAGCTTAATATTATAGTTCTTAACTAAACTCCAGTAGCCATGAATATGGGACTATAAACTGCCCTGAAAGTGCTTGGTGGTAACTTTATAATATTACTTTTGTTTAACAGCTTCATTATCTGTGCGCAAAGCATATATATATTTAATATAAAAAGAAATATGAACCTTTAATAAATTATGTATAATCATTTAAATATCATTAACTACTTTAGAAATATTTTGTTTTTATTATATGTATTGTAGTCTTTGTTTTAATATTTTCTTGGTCGGAGAATGTATTATGAGTTAATATTTTATACTGCTTGTTTCTTTTTTTATATTACTAACCATTAATAAATTCTTAGTTGTTTTTTTTAAATTCACCTGTCCTTTATTTTTTGTACTTAATTTAGTCAGTCTGATTTTGCATTTCCTGCAGATTGTACATTTTTTGGCTAGCAATTTTTTGATTGTATTGTTCTGTTTTTCTTAAACTGTGGAGATTTTTTATTTTATTTAAGGTTACCTAAAATCAGTCTTTTTTCTTTTGTCATAATCAATCTTAATGTGACATTGATCGACTTTTATGAATGTTTGCAGGCTTATGACAATCCTATTATGTCCCGATGTTTTGCTGGATTTTAGGAAAAGATTGCTCTGCAGTATTCATTGACTTTCATACAGTATTCATTTTTTTTTTGTTTTTAAATCTAATTAAATGCAACAGGTATTTGTTTTGATAAATCGCTGGCAGGAAGAAATTATAATTCCTTTTAATTTTAAGTGAGAAAACAAAATTATCTGCCAAAGTATTTAATAAACCATAATCACTTGCACTCTCTGACAGAGAAAGTTGGGAATTTAGGTCAAACGTTTATACTTTGTTTCACTAATATTTATTTTTGAATTTAATGAACTTTAAAATTATTTTTGGCTGACATTTGTCTATGTGTCCTTTCCTCAATTTTCTGAACAATGTTTAAGATCCTTTTTCCTTAGTCTAGCTGTAGTATCCATCATCATCAACCTTTTTGATCACTGTAAATTAAATTTTTTAGGTTAACAGTAGCCTAGGGGTGTCCTCAATGATCAAAAGAAATAAATGTGTGACCGGTAACAATATTTATATATATAATAAAAATTTGTGCTATGTGTTTGAAATAAGATTACCAAATTGTATTTATATAAATACTATATAAAGTAAAAGAAGTGATAGATTAAGTGACATTTGTTAACCCTTCAGCTGATATCTAGGCTTTTAATTATTATTTGTTGACCTTTTTTTCAATTTTAGATATCCCTCTTGTGACTATTTTTACTTCTATTTTTTATGTTTATAATGATTTTATTGAAAAAATCTGAGCAATAACAATATTGATATTTTAATTTAAAAATAAATTCTGAAGTTATCAGCATTTTGCAGATGAATTTTTATTTCAAATAACCTCTATGTTGTTTCAAATAAGCTTATTTTCCATTTGTTAATACTTTGTAGTTTTGTAAGTGTTTCTGCAAGAGCTTTGAACATATTCATTCTTTTGTGTTAGATTTTGAAAATCAAAATGTATATATTTCCATATTATTTAAATATTTATGATTATTTTTCATAATACATGGATTTAATTTTTTTTTTTAAGAATACTATGGTTATATTTAGAATTGTATTCAAAAATAATTACTTTTAGAAAACAATCCAAAAGAAAATAATGACATTCAGTGTCCCAACCTGTAATTGGTGGCAATATAATTTGTTTATATTTGCCATAGGCAATTTATTTTTACAATATTTTTTATTATTATAAATATTTTTAAAAGAATTTCTCTTAAGTTTAAGTAATCTGAAAAAAAAAAAATTCAATCTTTACAAAATAAATAAAACAATTATGATTATTTTATATTAATATTTTTATATGAACAAAACCATAATTGATGAATAATTAAAATAATAATTGAATGTAATCTGTGAATAGATAACAAATAAGAAAATTGATTATTTAGAAGATTACTAATTGAATTGGGGAAATTTAAATATATATAAATAATGAATATAATGGTAATAATATATTATAATTTTATATGGATGCATGGTTTATACATAGGTGAATTGTAATGTAGTCTGGAAATAAGATTAAAAGACCATCAATTATTATTTAAGCATATAAAAAATAAGAATAATAATGATTAGTAACAGCTTCTGTTTTCTATGATCATGAAAAAACATGTAAGTTTACCATTAATATTGATCTATGTTAAGATTTTTTTTGAGGAGAAACCATAATAAAAGAAAAATAAAGAGGCATTTTTTATAAATAGAAATAGAATGCCTATAATTAATCAATAATCTCATAATGTTAAAATTTAGCAAAACTCTCCATATAGTAGTTAGCACAAGATGGCACTACTATATGGAGAGTTTTGCTGTATTTTGAATTGTTTATAACAATTATTGTGCTAGTATGAGATAGTGATCATGTGATGTTTAATGTTAAAATTTGTGACTCATGCGACATTTACTTCCACTATATTGAAATTGAAGTGATAGTTGAAGAAAGTTAAGTGATTAACTGAAAGCACTTCTGTGATTTATAATACTTTTGTAACATATTATTACCATTATATTCATTTTTATTTTTATTACAATATTTATTACATAATGTACATTTTATTTTATTTACACACACACACACACACATATATATATATATATATATTGTAAACTACGAGATATTGAATAAGAATAATACAAACAGCTCTATGAACAACGCTTAAATCCTAGATGATTGATGTAATCTATCTTGCTGATCAATAGCTATTCTGTAACCTAAATAAATACATGGTGTGTATGCATGGGGCAAGACACATATTGGTTAACCAATATAAGTAATGTATTGTCTCAACAATCATACAAGCCCAAATACCTCTTGATATCAAACTCAAATTGTAATGTAAAGCTATGTTCAGTGGTTCTAAGAACATATGCATAATACAAACAAATATAAGGGAAATATTATAATAAAATATAGTAATATACAAAATACTATTATATTAATAAATAAAGAGGGAAGATAAATCTCAATTCACTCTAACATAAGTAAAAGAATCTTAATATTGTAAACATATGCCATTAAGGTTACATTTGAATTATTTTTTTCTACAATCCCTTTTTTTTTATCCATCCTAAAGATCTTCTTAGCATTTCATTGCTTGATCAAACAAAAACATTATTTAATTCTTATAAAAATTTTAAATGGTCTTTGAAAATCTATGGCAATTAAGATCCATCTTATTTATTTGTTATTTCTTTAACATAAATTTTCATTTCTTTCTTCTGTTTATTTTATCCAATTATATTTCTCACATATTGTTGTAGAGTGTCGGATTTACATCATACTTAACAAGTTAATAATTACTAAAGGTTAGTTGTCATGTATGTGTTTTATAATTTAATTGAGATATGTATTTATAGTATGATTAAGTTGGGGTTTACATATATATCACAATTCTTGATTTATCAATTATAGTGTTATATTGGATCTTGGATTCGAATTATGCCTAAGGTGTGTAAATGATATTTGAGGGATGTAAGAGTCACATCTTACAATATATATATATATAACCATTTTACAAATAATAAGTTTGGACCCTTTTCCATTATAATAACCCAAGTTTTACTTAATTAAAGCTGAAGGTTAAGATATAATTTACATGTGCAATATTTCAATGAATAATCATTTATATATAATTTTTAATAGATTTCCATTTTATCATTTTTATTTATCTCACATTTATTTCCTCCATTTTTTTGGGGGGAACAACAATAGATGGGACTATAAAAGCTTTTCTATTTAGAATTTTTATTAAAATTTAATATTTTAAATTAGTGCTACGATTTAAACATTCTTTATGATCATTTAACTCACAAAATTATTTTTTCTGCTTCATGCAAGGGGGTATCCAAAAGTAACAGGAATTTGTTAATAAAAAATTGTTTATTTATTTTTAAATGTTATAAATTTAATCTCTTTTAAATTACTACCTGTTTGATACAATACACTGGTCTAAACGTGTTTTCATTTTTCAAAGTAGTCATGAAACATTTGCAAACTTATGCATTTTAACACCTGCAATGTTTTTTTTTTCCACCACTTCTAAGTCCACAAAAAAAAAAAAAAGATGAAGTTTTTCATTCGAGAAATAAAAGTGCATGAAATGAGATCGAATAAATATGGGTGACTGATAAGCTGGATCGTGCTGAATTTAATTAACAAGTGTTTCACATTCAAGGCTTTGAGATATGGTACTTAGTTGGGGTGAAACTTGCACTCTTCATAAAACAGGATGTTTATGTTCTACTGTATCATGTAAATGATTTAGAACCTGCAGATAAAATGCCTGATTATTACGAACTAAATCTGAGAAAAAAATGCTGTTTATGTCAAAAAAATTCAGCATTCTTTTGATTTTGGACTTCACTTGCCACATTCTTTCATGATATGGTGAATTTAACACTCATAAACTTAGGTTTTTATGAGATCAGCTTGCTTGTAATCTGTTTTGAGCAATATAACTGATTTTTCTGCAATTTTTTGTAAATGATAACAGAATTTCACATTGTTTGAAGTTTTCAATCATTATAAAAAAATCACCAAATAAATGAAACACACTTTTTAAAAAAGTGTTATGATCAACATGATTTCTCACATAGTGATGTTATTTGGCAGATTGCTGCAGAAATATTCCTACAAGAAATATATAACAGCAGAAGCATATACTACAATAGGTTCACAAACAAGAGAACAATGTTATTTTTGGGTATTCCCATATAATATTTCTAATCACTCAATGTATATTGCTTTATAATTCAAATAAAATGTAGAATGATTCATGCTGATGATTTATATTATCATTCCATAGGAAATTGCATTCTTGTGTCCAAATACACATATACCTACTGATTCAATGAAGAATTTGTATCATTTAATAGGGTCCCCCATAATGATTTTAAAAAATTTGAACTAGAGATTATGAAGCTTTTGAATTCACAGATAAATATAGTTTAAATATTCCTTTTTAATCAAACATCTATGAAAAAATTCTATCTTACAAACTAAGACTCAATACCATTAATAAACTTGTCTACGTTTATGGTTTCCCATCCCTAATAATAAATAACAAAAGTTTCAAAATGTACAAAAAATTTACACAGAAAAATTACATGAAAATATATTTTACAACATTAAGTATCAGCAAGAAAGATGGACATTGATTATTTCATAATTACATCACAGATGGGTGATGCTATATATTAATTATGTAGAGGACATTCAATTCTTATCAAATAAATTTTCATTTTTATATAATAAAATGTTTATGAGATTGCATATATATTTATGACTACTTTATGTGTGTTGATGTAGTTGCATTAATATATTCTATCAATATTCTATAATGGGGGCTATTTAAAACCAAAATCTGGAGGATAAGGTGATTCCTGTTCTGGCATTTCCGGTTCTTGAGCTTTTTATGGTCATTTAAACAATGAAGTTATTTGATTATTTATTTTTAATATTAAGTGGATTATATATTTTTTATTTTATTTAACCTATTGATGTCATGACTTTAGATAAAATTATATAAAAATAGTACATTTTTTAAATAGGACAAAGGCCTCTTCTATTATCTCAAGGAATAACATTGAAAGTGAAACATTACTTATTATTTTATCCATTCTTGTTTTACTTTCTATCTAACAACATCTAGATATCCATATAAGTCAGTAATAGGATAGCTAGTTAGATTAGCTACAGACCACCTATCTAGAAGAAATTCTAAATCTGTTTGGAATCTGAAAATATTTTCTGATTTACTTGTCTTGGATTCAAATCCAGGTCATGGTAACAGGTTCCATTTACTAACTTACAATACCAGCTCTTTTTTAAATAATTGCAATCGCTACAAAATTTATATATATTTTTTTTAAGATCTAGAAAAAAAAATATTTCTTTAACTTATTTATAATAGAAATTTTAAATTTATCTTGGTTATATTTAATTAATACTTTTAAAGAATAATATATTTCTTTACTGTAACCTTGTCTTTGTATTGATTTGTTACCATTAATCAAATTATTTAGCCATGTCGTTATTGGACATTTCAAGTAAAAAAAAAAGTTAGCAACCGTTCACGAAATCATGAATAAGAAATAACCTGGCATTGCTAGTATTAGCATGCAGTTTTAAGATCTTGAAAGCTAGGTCTATTTTTTAGCTGATAACTGCTTTAAATTTTATAGTGCAGAGGAAGTAAGAAACTTTAGTCAAGCCTTCTAAACAGGAAATTTTTTAAGTGTCAGAATGAACAAATTAGTTTGAAAGCAGTCTCATTTTGCAAGTATCCATGGTCTTGTTATTGATCTGATATTGCCCTTAACTCCATAAAAGTCCTATTTTATTTTATTATTAGAACTGACATCCGAGTTTATTACTATTGAAAAGATGTCTTTTGCAAGCATTCATGTTGTTTATTGATTATATCAAATTAACGTGAAGAATAAATCTTTGAAAAAGTGATATTGACTTGAGTTATTCTTCTTGGTCAGAAAGTTCTTTCAAATTCACAATAATTATTTAATGCTCATTGATTCTGATATAACTTCTTTAAAAAAATAAATGTCATGTTTATTTATTTATTTATTTATTTTCTTTAACTCTTGTTTCAATGCACTGGTCAATAAGGTTACTGAAATAGATTTTTTTCATTTATATCATTTTAGCAAATATGTGTATGGACAAAAACAAGTATTGTTTTTTTATTAATGTGGGGGGGGGTGTATTATTTTTTTCTACCACGATTTTAACTTTTTTTATTTATATGCATCTAAACACGCGCCTTTATTTATCATCACGTAAACATGTACATATACAGAGTATTTAAAAAGTATTTTTATAATTTGTAATATAAGGGATTTGAACACAGACCCTTAAGTCCCTCTCAGCTATCCACTCTATCTTTTGCAACCGATGTACATGATTACGCACATGTGTATCGGTTGTATGAGGTAGAGTGGATAGCTGGGGGGGGGGAGGATTTGAGCATCTGTGTTCAAATCCCCTATATTACATCTAAACTCCAGGTATATTAATTATACTTGTATTTAAATATTTTTATAATAGTAAATACTATAAACATTTACATATTTAAGTTTGCTTGATAGATTTGGACAATTTGCATTAAAGTAACATTATTATTTAAGTAAAAAAAAAAAAGTGTATATATACTTAAGTATTTTTGAATGTTTTGCTAACAAATTTAATAATTATTTTTTTTTAAAAAATAGAAATTGCTTAATGTTATATATAATTTTAACTTGTTGAACTTTATTCAGTTTGTTTTTAATGAAAAAACAAGGGAAAATGTAAATTTTTAATAATAATAGATCAAAGGATCAAATATTGTTGGAGTGAGCATATTTGATCAGGCTGAGAAGTTTTTTATTATTATTATTTACTTGTAGGAATCAGTCAGAAATTTCTAGCTTTTGAATTTACCACTCTTATCATTTAAAGTTGAAATTAATTATTTGTAAAGTTCATACTCATTAGTAAGTAATATATATTAAGACTATAACCTTAAGACGGTGCCTAAAATACGACAGTAGTGACCTCTACAAATCTAAACACAAGATTAACGATTCTAAATCTCTCTAGTTCTTGGTTATAATTTAAAGAATTAAAAGATTATGTTTAGAGATATTGACTTAAATTTGGAAATAATATTTTATAATAATGTGATTTAAGCTCTTTGTGATTTAATATAATAAAATGGAAGACTCTCTAATCATTTCTGTTTTGATTCACAATTGAATAAAAAAGTCTAGTTTGATCTATTGAATGGAATTATTGTGCTCAACAGGACACTTGGGTACTTGAATATTGGGTGACTTATTGAGCAATTTATCATGTGTTTATATATAGGGAGAGCGTAATTTAATTTATTTAGTGTAATCAAAGTTGTGAAATTATTGGAGTCTACAAATCTAGATGGAAATAATCTTGTTAATTAAAAAGCTTTTTTTTTATCTTTTCTATGCCAGTTACTGTTAGATTTAATAAGTAATAGATGATATTGTTTAATAAATCCCTTTCTTTTGTTGTTCTAGCCAATATTCCAGACTAGTTTCAAGAATATAGCTTTAATCAATGAGGAGCTTTTATTTGGAACAGTGTACCTGAACATTTAGGATCTATTGCAGTTTTGTTTGGCAGTCATTATTTATCTCACTATTATTTTATCAAGCTATTATCCCAAACTGAAAAACATGTTTTCAATCTTAGCCAACTGCCATAGGATAGATTTGCCTATAGATATTAATTGTAGCTTAACAATCTTCAGGGATTTTATTTTTACCATTAGGCAAATTATAATAAACAAGAAAGTTACTGAAAAGTTCATATTGCACTTGTAAATAATCATATATTTTCCAGAATTATTTTAGGATCTTTAAATTAATAGCCAACATTATAATCACTGTGTAGTTTTAGAATTTCCAATATCTTTTACTTAATATCTGTCATAAGAAGGAAATTGATAGTTTCATTTTTTTTTTGTTTTGTTTCCTTATTATCTGGTAATAGAAAAGATATTTTTTAATATTCGGCCCTATTACTGCCTAGCATGCTTTCAATATATTTAATATATAATATTCATGGCATATAATGGTGTGATTACAAGTTCATTATATCATGTTATCTGATAAGCTATTTAGTGTGTTTAATTTTTAGATTTATTCAAAATATCCCATTTCTTTAATATGGGTATACTTGTTTCTTTGACTTTCTGTTTTCAGTCCCGTCTCTCTTTCTACATACACTATTTCTGTTTTTGTTAGCGGTAACTGTGGCTGGTTTTTTGTTCATGGTCTGTAAATATTGATATATGTTCTTTGTCTCCGAGGGCACTATTAGATAAATATCTATGTTGGGCAAATGTCTGGCTCTTGTATGCCAAAGAACTAAGAACATTGAAAAGTAATTTTTTGACAAGTTTTGGCAAGGTGAATTTTTAGAACTAACAATGGATCTCAATGTAACATGGTCTTTATGTATTTTAGGTAAACCATAAAAATAAGGAATTTTGCTGAAGTGTGATGTTAATTTATTTTTTTCTGAATCACCGAAGTTTCTGGATGTTTTCTGAGTAATGTTTGTAACCTTGTTTCGGTACTTGGTATCAGATTTTTTTGCCACTTTTTGTATTGGCCTGCTGTGATCAGTTTTTGTATTTTGTTGTCATAATCAGTTATATTTATAACAACAGTCATATTGCCTTTGTCAGCAGGAAGAATGATTGTTGTTTTATCTTCTCTGAGAGATTTAGTCATTATCCTCTCATCATAGGAAGTGTTACTTCAATTTTTGTTACTTCTCAGGTGTTCTTTTGTATTCTCCAGTGTAATTTTGCTGCTTCTTCTAAAGGCAATTTTTGAGTGACTTTCTCAATAACTGACATTATATCCAATAAAGGACTGTGCATGGAAATGTTTAGTCCTTTTTCAAAAGCAGAATTTTTAACACCTGTTAGATGTTTAGAACTAAGGTTTTAGCAGATGAAGCTGGTAGATTGATTACTTGGTACATTACAATTTTTGATATGCCCGTGAAGGTTTGCAAGTTTTTTCTTTTGGCATTCTTTTATTTTTCCATGTAATTTACAACATGATTTTCTTATACTGCTTGAGAAACTCTTGTGAAGTCTTCATCAGTAATTATTTTTTACAAAACATTTTACATTATTATTGAACTTCAAGATTTAATACTTTGAAAACTTTTGAGCATTTATTCTTTCTCTTAACAGAGTTTCACATGTTCTCTGGGAGTGAATTGGAGATTTTTGTTGCAAACCCTTAGAAACTATTTCTTCAGATTTACATAAGAAAGATAATTGATTTTCTGCTTTGGCAAGTTTTAGACAGTATCAGATCCATGCAAAGCACTTACTGTTTGCCTGAAGGTTTATGATGATGGCATTCTTGTTGTATTATATCAATCATCTAATACAAAATACTGAATGTTAGAAAAATATTAAATTTCCAATTATATTTAATTATTAGTAATAATATACAGGTTAATATATACAGAATGTTGTGAGTGGTATTATTCTCCCTTCTTTGGTGTTTCTGCCCTGGCCAGTGACAGTACTAGCATTGGTTTTGAACCTGGACTATTTGATTTAGTAAAATTATATTCTTTATTTTTACAGAATAAAGTAAAATTGCCCAAGTATTAGAATATTTTATTGTCACAGTTTTTCAATCTTTTTGCTTTTATATATCATATACAGTTGAAAATAAATATTTATTTTTCACATCACATATGGAAAAATTGATCTGATTTTTTAATTTCAACTTTTTATAAAATAATGTAATATACAAAGTATAGTTTTTGAGTATCATCTTAAAATTTTTGACTGACATTTAAAATACATGGATATTAGAAGCTTTCAAATCATAATTTTTCTATTGACATTAGTTTTAAGAATAAACTCTTATTTTATATATTTTGCTTTACATTATATAGTTGGGAATCCGAATGTTACAAGTATGATATTGTAAATATTTGAAAACCAGGTGCTCTTCTCAAACCTGGAGCTTAATTGTAAATATAGGGACTTGAACTCAGACTTTTGAGCACCTACCAACTATCCACATCAGTTGGTCCAGATTATTATCTCATACACATATATAATCAGTGCTCAGTTTATATTAAGATAGCAAATTCTCACACTTTAATGGACAGGCCTTAATCCACTCCAACCTTCAACTTTTCAGCCATCCATATCATTAAAAATCTGAAGATGGAAAGTCCATATCCCATGCTGATGCCAACATTATTGCTACGCCCATGTTGACCTGAAGTCACTCTAACCCCTCATGTATAGGATCTTATCCATTTAAATACATAGAAGAGGGATGGCAGGATAACAAGCTTCATATGTAAATATTTGAAAACCATTAAAGTGTGAGATTTGCTATCTTAATATAAACTAAGAACTGATTATATATGTGTGTGTGAGATGATAATCTGGACCAACTGATGAATGCTGATTTAGCATGAAATACATGTATTGATGATTATTTATCTTTTCTACATGTATGTGGTCATGTTTATCAGTTGTATAAGATGGTGTGGATAGTTGGTGGGTGCTTGAAAGTCTGAGTTTAAGTGCCCTATATTTACAATTAAGTTCCAGGTTTGTGAAGAGTGCCTGGTTTTCAAATATTTACATATGAAGCTTGTATTATGCCCATCCCTCTACTATGTATTTAAATGGATAAAGTCCTATACATGAGGGATCAAAGGGACTTCAGGTCAACATGGGCTTGGCAATAATGTTGGCATCAGCATGGGATTTGGTGTTTCCTTCTTCAGATTTTCAGTGATATGGATGGTTGAAAAGTTGGAGGTTAGAGTGGATTGAGGCCTGTCCATTAAAGTGTGAGGATTTGCTATCTTAATATAAACTGAGCACTGATTATATATGTGTGTGTGAGATGATAATCTGGACCAACTGATAAATACTGGTTTAGCATGAAATACGTATATTGGTGATTATTTATCTTTTCTACATGTATGTGGTCATGTTTATCAGTTGTACGAGCTAGTGCAGATAGTTGGTGGGTGCTTGAAAGTCTGAGTTCAAGTCCCCTATAAGTATGATATTGATAAAATGTATGGATAATTGTATTTTGACCTCATTTTTCAACAATTCAGTTTTTTCATAAACTAAATTGTAGTCTTCATGTATATTTTTTGTTACATCATGAAAGCTGACTTCATGAAAAATACCAGATATGAGAAGATTTCAAATTTGGGGGTTTTAGAGTAAAGAAAATGTTTTCATTTTTGCTCATCTTTGTTTTTTATCTAATGAAACAAACTGCTTAAAGAAATTATCAATAAAAGACTTCTCAATCATTTACACACTTTTTATTTTAATTATTTTTATGAAATATATTTTGCTTCATATACTCAGTCTAAGCAAAACATTTGGTGGCTTATGTATTTTTTGGTATATGTATAAAATGCTTTTCTTTTTATTCATATGCAGTTTTGGTTAAAAGAAAAATATTAATTCAATTCAATTTTATTATTAAGCATCTAACAACAGACTAATAACAATCTAATTATAGTATTTTTACAAACCAAGAATTAGTTTATATCAATTTAAGAAATTATGGAAATCCAAAGGAAATATATCAATACCCAAAAATATCTTATTATACAACATGGTCATTCTAATCATAGCAGGATTCCTATAACAATTTGGATTATATTTTTTAATATAAAATAAATCATTATTTCTAGTTATATTAGGAATTCTATAATTTATATTATGAATAAATTCTGTTACATTATATTTACATAAAACATTTTTTCTTAAAAAAATTGCATTATTCAACTTTTTTTTTTTTTTTTTTGCAAAATATGTTCCATTACCCACAGCTAATTATAAACCTGCATACTTAAAGTACCATTTCATTACCTTCTACAGTTATTTCTCATAGCATTTTGTGTTAGAATTCCAAACAACAGAACAATAATTAATTGTAGGAATAAGTATTATATTAAATAAATAAATGCATGATGCTTATGTAAAACTTTTTTTTTGACTTTGCTATAATTCCAGTAGATTCTATTACATTTAAGAATAATTTCAATAATGTGGATCAAATAAAGACCATTACTTTTAAACCGGATGCCTAAATCTTTCATCTTATCCTTTCTAGGAATAACAATATTATTAATAGAATAGTGAAAAGAAGCTGGGTAATGATTTATTATAAAATAGAACAACAATTTTTTTCCCAGTATTAACAATCATCTCTTTTTTTTTTACACCAAATCACAAAGCTATTTATAGAACTCTGTAATCTTAAATGATCAAATAAATTATCCATTTTAAGAAATAACATTATATCACCAACAAACTATAAAATATTACAATTGCTCACAATTTCAGATATACCATAAGTATATAATGAAAATAAAATCTCAGATTCTTTGAATTTGTAATAGACATAATTTGGACAATCGGTTAAATAGGATTTAAACCATAATAAATGAAAGAAAATCCCAAACACTCCAATTTATATAATAGAATGCTAAATACTTCTAATAGATTATCTCATGTAAAGTTATATTTATTAAAATAGATGAATATAAATGAATCTACTCCTATCTTCATTTTAAAAAAAATTAATTTCTGATCATTATTTATTCTATTTAATATTGATTTTTATTAAAAGGAAATGTATGGCATTCAATGTTTGGCAGAATAATAGATTGAAGATAGATTTATAATTAATGCACAGATTTAAACCCAAAAGTTTCTCAACACCAAAAGGCTAAAAGTAATTGATGGATTAAAACTATAGAGGAGACACAGTCAATTATTGATTATGATATTTTAACTTTTTTTTTTATGTAAAGTCATAATCTTATTAAATCTATGGTTGATTCTTTTATATGATAATGCTGATATTTCAAAGAAATGGAGTATTTTAATTTACTTATGAGTAATGATAGAAGATATAATATGATAGGTTTTAATGGTATATTTGTCTTACAAATTCTTTTAAATTTGAAAAAATATATCCATTTGATTGTAGTTAAAACAATTGTTTATAATTTTGAAAATGAAAAAGTATTGAATAGGTTCTTTCTTTCATTGATGAAAGTTTTACAGAGACTTGACGTAGTTTAGATAATAATAAAAAACAAAATAGTATGAAAAAATACAAGTCAAATGACATAAACAAAGATATGATTTATGATACTTTTATATTGCACTTAGTTCATTTAAAAGGCTTGTGGCATTCTTGAAAATTAATCAGCTATTCACTGGCTTACTCATATTATACAATTTTCATTATTATTTAGTAAAAGGAACCATTTTCACTTCTTAAATATCTAAGATATTTGAAATGAAAACTGATATATAAATGACTGCATACCAGGTTTCACTCTGTTTTATATTTTTTATTAAGTCCTTGAAATAATTTTATAAGTGGTTTCATGAAGCAAGCATATGCAATAAAGATTTGTTGGTGAAATTTTTAATTTGCTTTTATTAAAAGAAAACAGAAGCATTTCATCATCTTGATTTATAGATTTATAATATGTTAATAAATGTGCTATTTTTCCCAATTCAAAAATGATACAATTTAATGTTTTGAATGCAATCTATGTAGACTTTGGTTTAGTATTTAAATTTAAACAAATTGATGATTTTTAAAGTAAAAATGCCAATTTGGATATTGAGTTACAATACAAACTTTTAATATGCCTCTAATGCATTGATGCTTGATATGTTTCTAATGTATAAAATATTTTATCATAATGATGTTTATATTTTAAATAAAATTTTTGTACTTAGAGATGTTATTTTGCCAAGTTTATTGTGCATAAATGAGTCATTAATCTACTGTCATTATAAATAAAACTTATTATGGAATATTTTTAATCATTATTAAAATCTAACTTTTACATAAAGGCATGAAAATTTATATCATGCTATTCAATACTTTTTTTATTAATTGTATGAATTAATTCACAAATAAATTATTTAATTATTATAATTAAATCATATTTTATATTTGCAAAACAGTACAATTATTAATATACTGTAAATCAAGAGTTCCCAAAGTGGTTGATTTGAACTTTCTAGGGATCGATAGTTTCGACAAAAAAATTTGGGAATCGATAACAGCAAAAATAATTTCCCTTTCTACTGTCATTTGTTTGTTACTGAAAAATATCTATGATTCCAATAGGTGCCTAATTACAAAGCAAAATAATTACAAAAAAGCACTTATCTGATAAAAACACATTACATACCAAACTTGCAAACGAAAAAGTAAAATGTGTCATTAGAATGCATGAAAATACATGTAGCACAAATATGTCCGTGAATATCGAATGTATCAAAGCAAGTTCGGACACGGAAAATGGTTTGTGTAATCATTTACAAAAAAAAAAAAAACATTTTTTCTCTTCCAATTGGATGAGTCAATGTTATCCGATAATGAAACTTTGTTGCTGTCATACATTCACTTTATTCAAGATCAGGAAGTGCATAAAAAGCTTTTTTTGCTAAAACTTTAGAAACTGACACCACAAGCAAAGCAAATTTTAATTTAATGGAGCTATTTTTCAGGGGGAAAGTGATTCCATTGACAAATATAATATCTCTTGCGAAAGATGGAGCACCAACTATGGTTGATCATTATTGCGATTTTATAAGTTATCTGAAACATCATTTACCTGAAGTGCTTGCAGTTTACTGTGTAATACATAGGCAACATTTAGTAGCCAAGAACCTTAGCAACAAATTGCATCAATCACTTCAGTTTGTTATAATAGATGTGAATAAAATTTGAAGCAACATTTTGAACCCTAGACTGTTTGCTCGATTATATGATGAAAGCAATGAAGATTTCCATTGATTGGTTCTCCGCATTTAAGTTCACTGGCTTTCATAAGGTTTATGTTTGGTAAGATTTTTTTTACTTTTCAATCTGTTTTAGAGTTTTTGGAAGATGAGGATTCCAATTTGAAAGAAAATTTATTTAAGAGTAAAACAGATATCGTTTATTTAACCGA
This sequence comes from Epiperipatus broadwayi, assembly GCA_028023455.1. Lineage (NCBI taxonomy): Eukaryota > Metazoa > Onychophora > Udeonychophora > Euonychophora > Peripatidae > Epiperipatus > Epiperipatus broadwayi. Next base: position 50,530 of record JAQFVV010001459.1, read on the forward strand.
CTTATTTTTCAAAATTTGTTAGTTTACAACCGCAAGGAAATGAATCTCATCAAAGCAAAATCAGTCTTATCAGCTTTTCTTGCCAAATTAATGATTTTTAAACAAAATATTGCAAGATCTGAGTTTTCTCGGTTCCCCAACTTATTTAAGATAGGCACAATCCAAAAGGAAAACATCTTGCTATACATCAACCACTTGAAGGCTCCTTCACTTGGATTTCAAAACTAGGTTCAAAAATATTTTATCATTGGAAATACCGGACTGGATAATAAACCCATACACTATTAGTACAGAACCAAATATAATTTTGCAAGATGAGCTGAACCATCTGCATGAATGAGGATTTCAAGGTACAATTCAAACAGGATTATCAAAAGTTTGGGCTGCAACAAGATATTCCACTTCTGTACTCAGCTTTATGGTCTGTTGTACAGAAGTATTTATTGGCATTTCCATCATCATATATGATAGTGAGAGGCTTCAATGTAGTTTTAAACCTGCTTCAGAACAAACAGTGATTACATATTCCTGAACATTGATATTTGAGAATGTAACTCACTAATTTAAAACCGAATACAGATCAATTGTTGACAGATCACCAGGTTCACACATCTCATTAAATTCAGTTTTCCAAGAACTAACTTATTTAGTATTTTTATTTTTATAATTCTGATTAAAATCTTTTGTTGTTATAATTTTGTTGTGTTTAATTCTGTCTGAACATGTTGATTTTTTTCACTTCATTTTTATATTTTTAATAAAGTGATTTCAATATTTGTACTTATTTTGAATTTATATATTTATTTCATATATGTTAAAAATTAAAAGAAATTTTTTTGCTCATATTTCTTTAATTAAATGTTTTATCTTTTTCAATTATTAATTAGAAATGATTAAAATGAAAATTTTGATATCTAGTGAAATATTTAAGATCAAGTACTGTACAAGTTTATTAATTTGAATAACTAAAGTAAATGACTGCTAGATCGATAGTTTTAAAAGTTTTTGGTAAATGGTTTGTGGCTGAAAAAAGTTTAGGAATTCTTGCTGTAAATCTATAAACCAATACAATGAAACTATATTGCATATTGACACATGGTTCATAAAGTTTTTTATAAATTCTATGGGGGATCTAATATTATCATTCCTATATACACTAGTTTTCATTTCAAATATCTTAGATTTTTTCAGTAGCAGTAGAAATAGCTCATTTTACTTAATGATATTGAAAATTGTATTATATGAATAAGCCCATACATAGCCAATTAATTTTGAAACAATGCCACAAACTTTTTCAATTAACTAAATCAAATATAAGAATATAAATAAGTCATGTTACTTTTCTTGCATTTTATTGGACTACAGTTCATGATTATTGTTTTTTTATTCTCTTTAGCTACATTAAATCACTAGAAAACATTTAATGAAAGAAACAACCTATTCAATAAAATTTATAAAAATACTGTAACTTTTTCATTTTTAAAATATCATTAAAAGCTTTCATATTATAAATTAATTAATTAATTTGGATGAAGGTCAATATAATTTTAGATCTGGGAAAGAAATTAGAGAAACACTGAAGTCTTTGAGAATGGTTTTGCAAAGAAGATTGGAAATGAATAGGAAATCTTATATGGTTTTTATTGACTTGGAGAAGACTTTTGACAAAGTGGATTGAAGTTTTTGTTTAAAATGTTGAAAAATATAGGCCTTCATTAGAAAGACAATTAATTTTAAATTTATATAAACATCAAAGTACAGAAACAGTAATAAACAGTTGTAAAACTTATGTTAATATAAGAAATGTGAGATAATGTGGTCACTTTCACCCTATATTCGGTTTATTTACAGAGAATGTAATTAGAAGTATAAAAAAAAGAATTTAAAATTAATGGTAGGCATATTCATTATACTTGTTATGCAGATGATATAATATTTACAGACTCAGAAATGACTAAAATGCTTAAGATTACATTAAAGATAAAAGTTAATAAGTTTAGGGTGGTGATGGTAGATAGACAGAAGATAAAAAAGATTGATTAATTTATGGATTAAAAATATATGTTTAGAACCAAGCTATAGACAATATATCTTTAGAATAAGTTAAGAAATTTTATTATCTAGGAAGTATGATTTGTGGTGATGATAGTTATCTTGTTGAGATTAAAAGAAGAAGAATGTTAGTAAAACTTGCTCTCCAAAATAAAAACGTGCTTTATTATTAAATAAAAATATTGATTAAAAAAGAAAAAAAAATAATGAAATTTATTAAACCTTCATTTCCAGTATATTGGTATATGGTTATAAGACATAGTTCTTGAGAAACAAGAAAAAGATTGGAAGTAATTGAAATGTTCCTTTGGTGAAGAGTAATTAGAATGAGATGGATGAAAAAGAAGACTAATGATCAAATATTAAGAAAATTTGGAGTGAAAAGAGAACTACTGAATAGGATAACAATGAGAAAGATTAAGTTTTTAGGTCATATTTTAAGACATGATGGGTTTTTACAATATATTTTGGAAGGCAAAACTTTAGAAAGACTAAGATCCATTCTTAAAAATGTGATCAATTAAATTGAATGTTTTTCATATGCAAATATGAAATGAATTGCTGAAGATAAAACGATGTGGCTTCAAAAACAAGACATTGTCTATAGACGCTGATGATGAATAGTCTATCAATCGTCCTTTAACACAAGTTAGAATCTTTTTATATAAATGCATGGTGATTTGATTTCTTGCATATCAAATTTAAGTCTAATTTCGATCTGAACCGACTCTCTTTCTGCTATTGTGTTGCTTGAATATTTTGTTTTTTTCTAACTAAGTATTTTACTGTTCATAAATAAATAATGATCCAATGTATCTATTGATAGTAAATAGACTTGGTTTCAAAATCATCATCGTATTTGTAAGTTTGTTTAGAAAATCGAAGATTGACTTATTTGCGTAGAAATTATAAACTAGTTTGCATTTTGAATTAAGTTTTTTTCTTTTTGTATCAATAACTTTGATTCATACAAATATATGCACGCACATTATTTTACAAATACGGTATTTATTTATTTTTGGCAGGGGTGACAACTTTTTTCTTACGTGATTTTTAATATAAGTATTATTAATGTAATACAGTACTGCTTTCATTATTCTGGTATTAAGTAATATTTAAAGTCATGTATAATTTATTATTATTATTTTAAAGAAAGATTTGCACTTCGGGAAATGTATGTGTGATTTATTTTGCTATGGCTGCATTCTGACTGTTCACCAGGGAATTTAAACACTTGCATAAATTCTTGCCATTAGAAACTTACTTTTCCTCAAGAGGTCATTTAAAATAGACAAACATACTTCTTAAAACTGTCAATAGCTAACGGTTGAAGCATGGCCTGTCTCTAGCAATCTCATCACTTAACCCAGTAATAGAGAACTCTTTGATGAAAAATGGAGGCAACTGTTCTTTTTTACTGGCAGATCTGAAGTTTCTAAATTAGCTTTGATAAATCTTTGGACAAATGTAAAGGGAGGGGATAAGATATATTGACTCTGATTGATTTGATGTTATTTTCATGACATCTTCATAAAAAACAATCACAGATCTATTTGAACTTTTAAATAGATAAAAGTTTGACCTCATTGTTTATTTGTATATAGTATTTTAGTCAATTCTGTTCCCTATTTTTTTCCCCTCTGTTTTCATACCTAGGAGGTTTTAGACTGACTGTCTGGTTCTCATCAAGTGTCATTTACATAGCAACTAATATTGGCAAACTCCCTGCCTCCAGTTTGTTACTAATCTTCAACTGTGAGATTTGATAATCAAAACAAATGATCTTTGCATGTTTTTGCTACTCGGATTTCAAATAAAATTAGCTGTTAGATTAGAAGAATTAACATTTTTTATAGCAGTGAGAAGAAATAATATACCAGAAAAAAATTAGTTTTTTCTTTTATTACTTGTTGAGAAATATAATCTGATGTATATATAGTAGGTTATTTAAAAATTTTACGTAAAAAAAAAAAGTTAAATAGAATTAGCTAGGTTATTTATTTAAAATTTTATAAAAATAAGTGGAACGTATACTAATTAGATTAGAATTACTTGAACTCTCTCTCTATGTAAGTATGTACTTTAACGAAATTTAAATAAACGGTATAAATTAATATTTTTAGTGTGTTTATGATATGAAATTAAAAATCATAATAGGCTTTTACATATGGGGCAAACATAAAAATATATGCCAGTTAATTGTAATCTACCATTTGAAATAGGCAAAAAGGGGTTTTTTTTTTTTACAAACCCCCCCCCCCTTGTGAACGGTTTTAATAACATATCAAACATTTTAAAGGCAAATATTTTAAAATAAATTTATATTACAATTATGAAGATGAAAGAAAACAATTGGCAGCCTAATACTGATGATGATCGTACCACTCAGTCATATTACTCTGGTATTATTTAACTCATTCTGAAATGTTAAAAAATATATTTCAGATATTAATAAAATACTAAATATTAATCAATGAAATACAGAATAGAATAAATAAATTTAATATTAAAAAACAGAGAGACTTTCAAATATAATTAAAGTTAGTTATAAAAAATTATGAACTTTGTTAAATAAATAAATATAAATCTTCCCATCCACTTACATTTTTAGAATTTCAAATCTTGTTCACCTTTGAAAATTTGCATATGATTTTTTTTTAATTTGTAGATTAGTTTGAACCTTGTGTATCCACTATAGATCTTTTAAATTTGTTCTAGTGTCTTTTTTTCTGATGAACTATTCATACATAAACAAATTTCTTTTTGTTTCGAGATTACTTGTTTTCAGCAGTTAATTTTTATTATGCATTCACCATTACGTGAAGATTTGGCAAATAGACGATATACATTTAACCAATCATAAAATGCGAGTTGAATAGTCTGGAGTTAACAACTAAAAAGGTATAGCAGGTTACATCTTATCAATATTAGTTGTAATCGGTGTAATCAGTTGATCTAGCCACATATTTTAATGACAACAGTAACATAATGAAACTTTTTCATGCTGCTATTCGGTGATAAATTTTAGCTCCTATGTAGATTACCAGGAGCTTCTTATTCTGTACAACTATCTGTTAAACTTTGGAACAGAATTGTTCTTGTTGCAAAATTGATTTAAAGAAATAGCTTGCGCAGTATGGAGGGCCATTGATTTCTTTTCACTGTTTGCCATACTAAAATATTTTCTCAACTTCTGATATAAAATTAAGAATAAAACCATTATCCCACATTGGTTTTTGACTTGCAGTTTCCTAAACCACTTATTACAATTTTAGTCAGCTTAAAAAATAATCATATTGTTTTATATCATAACTGTTTCTTTTTAAATATAAATTTCTCATTTTATGGAATTATTTTTATATAAAAATTATTATAAATTGTATGTTCATAAAACTGATTTTGACCTATATCGTAGTGTATTCTGTATTTCTAATATTAATTTGTCAACTTCATATTTACAATTTATTAATAAATAACAATTATCAATGCTAGACAATATTTTATTTTTTATTAGTCTAAATTTCTTACCATTTATAGTACATATTTGAAATCAGTGAAATAATTGTGTCTTTGTTTATTATTTAACTTTCTTTCCTCCTAAATAAATAAATTGTTCATTTTCAAGCATTTCTTTGAGATTTTAAAATAAATAAATGCTCATTTACTATATAATAGCTTGAAGTTCAATAATTGATTTACTGATGGGTGATACAATGTTCACACTAATCACATAACCCCTGGCTAAAATAGGAAAAAATGGTCATATAGTTTGAACCATGACTTACTCATATTCCCACTTTTTTTTAGCCATTTCTTAGTTCCTTTCTTGCATTTACTATTATACTTTATCATATTGTTTGTTGCAAGATTTCATTCAATAGATACTGTATCCACTGCCTTACCCATCAAACCTTTTTTGTCTTTTCCAGTTTCACAAGTTAAATATTCACTTTATTTAAATTTTGTCATATTTAAGATCTTTTTCTTCTATTTGTAATTAGGAGAAATGTGTTACTTGACTGAAAAAATAGGAAAAAAAGATATTGAAAGATCAGAAATATTCATGTGTCTGTTAAATTATTAGATTAAACTATGTGGATCTGCATCTTCTCACTAATGTGAAAACACTTTTAGAGTATGACATATAGTATATGAGATAAAAGTATCACAAAATAATTATTTCACTATGAAGACACAAACCAGGATCATCTTTAACTAATAAATCTATAATAAGTAAAACATGTACACCTGGGTCTCGTTTTACGCAATAGATAGGTTCCTCAGAAAACACGCGCAAATGAAATCGCGCAAAAATAGACGTAGCTTACATTAAAAAGGGGGGGATGCAGTCTGTGATTTTTCAAAATTCGAGTAAAAGCAAAGCACCAACGTAAAATTACTTTAAAATTCGCGCAAAAAAAAATAAGGAAATAAAATATGACTAATAAAAAATTTCAAATTTGAAAAAAATTGATACAAGACAAACTTTTTTTAACTATAATATTTAATTTTATTCAAAATAAGATATTTTTATGCATAATTTACAGTACAGTAATTTACATTTTTTTATACACGTTTTAATTATTATTGCTATTTGCCGACGTTCGTTTGTAAACTGGTAAAAAATCAAATTTTCCACAAGAGGAAATACAACTAACGCCAACTTCACACTCATGTTGTATCTATGATTTTCTGGTGACAACGTAATTAGTAATTAATCTTTGAGACAATGATTTTATTAATTGTTTATGAAGCTCACGATATCCAGACATACAACGATTTAGCTCTCATTGAAATTTAAGAGCACGTTAATGATTAGTGTCATTAATAAGAAAATAATAATTGATTACGTTCATTTTTAAAAAGCAAAAACAGAATGTGATTTAAAATGCAAAATTAACACGCACAATGTTTGAACAAATTTACATTATAATCTTGTAAAATTTAATGTATGGATACATAAAATGTGGAAATCATGATTTTAATTTCATTATTGCATAAAATCTTGTTATTATAAAGCACTGAAAATATTGAAATTACTAAGATGAAAGTCGAATTCCAATTATGTGCTATTACTTTCAATATGAAATGTGGAAATCATGATTTTAATTTCATTATTGCATAAAATCTTACTATTATAAAGCACTGAAAATATTGAAATTACTAAGATGAAAGTCGAATTCCAATAATGTGCTATTACTTTCAATATGACGTAATTGCGCAAAATTTATTATTTAAAAGTAATAGCACATTATCGGAGATCGACTTCCGATGAAACATGAATCGCGTAACTTCAAAATCGCATTAAATAAGTCCACGTAAAAAGAGACCCAGGTGTATAAACTTTTCTCATTACTAATGGCTGATCTTGTCAGATTAACGTTTTCCCAGGAGATTGTTTCTTGTGCTGTCCAAAAATGCACAACTCTTCATAAGTACTATAAAAGGTTTTCAAAATAGTTCTGATTATTTGGGCACCCAACTGAGAAATGCCTACTAACACACCATAATCTTAAACTTTATAATACCTCTAAATATATCCACATTTTTTCCAGTCTATCTTTTCTTTATTATTAACATATAAATGACTTTAAAATGCAGGCATTGTATTTTTCATCTCTAATCAAGAATCCATTTTCACAACACCTTTATATAATTTTATTGGATTAAAGTGAGTCATTGTTTTTTAGTAACACCCATTGAAGTTTGTCCTTTCTCCAGATACTGGTGTTTCAATAAATATTGTATTATGGTCATCATTTGACAATGCTCGATGCTGAGGGTTTTTTTTTTTTAAAGAATTATTTATATTTTTCTCTCTCATTTATTTTAGCTAGAAATAGTTTTCCAAGTTGTCAAGCTGTTCAACAAGAAACACATCGGCAGTACCTTGAAAACCTATACTTTTAGAGTATTTATGGATATCACTCTACACCTCAGGATTTTATGCTTGCATAATTTATTGACTTTTTTTGGCAGTTTTCCTTTTTGATATTCTTGTCATGATTTGTCTATCCATTTTTCAAACTAGTATTGTTTCTCTTTCTTTTTTCATCTCTATTCAGTTTTTGTTTATTGCATTAATTACCTTTTGTTTGGTTTGTTTTATGCTCTCTTTAATAATTCTCCAAATCCTTCATCCTCTAATACCACATTTTTAATTCATTGTTCATTTTCTTATCTCTTCTTTAAATTCAAGCTGTTCAATATTCTTTCATTTATACTCAGAACAGCTTCCTAACTTTCTATTTTTTTATTGTCTACCCTAGATCTGCAATCATTTTTTCTTCTGTAACTTTTTGCTATATGAGTTTAGTAATCTGAAAAGTTATCTTTTCTATAATAATGTCAGTCATACCACCAATATTTCTCTTGTACACATTTTTAAAAAAAATTCTTAATCTTTTGATACCTTTCATCATTTTTCTTTTGTATTTTTTGCATAATCTATTTTTATGCATTCTTTTGTAGCCTTTCTATTTATTTACTTATTTATTACATTTTTTTTTTTTTTACAATATTTTTTACATAATTTCTCTCTTTTTCTGATGATATTTCTTGGTATCTCATGCCATTTTTCTTCTCTATTTCTCACAAAAAAAAATAATATTTGAACTATGGCATCTTGTTCTGTTAATCTTTCCAAATTTTGTGGATTGTTGGTTGTTGTTCCAATTCTAGCTCTAATAACTTCTGTGTTCAGTTGATGTTGTAAATGTACTGGTTGTTTATAATTCTTGCACTATTGGTTGTTCTGTATTCAATTGTTGTTCCATTTTTTGTCCCATTTTATAATCTTTTTATCTGATAATTATTTATTTGATTTCTTTTCTATTTTTGTTTCTATACTATAATTCTATTTGTATAACATTATTGTTACAATAATTTTTATATGTGCATCAGTTTTTCGAATCCTACAATGCAGTTCACCACCCATCTAATTCTCTCCAAAATATTTATTTCTTTCCCCTATATTACATAAGCTGGCATAAAGTCTCCATTTTAATTTTCATTAATCCCTTTTTTTATTTTCCATTCTGCATTAAATGTACTTATATGGGGGTGATCTCTCATTTGGTAATCTCAAGTGTTATATGCATTGAAACATTTTCTATTTTGGCTTATAACATGTTATTTTTAGCTAAATATAGCTATACATTATTGAATTATTATACTGATGCAATAAATATAAAGAGTTTCTCTTCATTATGCTCTAGTTGAGTTAATGTAACTAAATGCAGTGAGTTGCTTGATGTTATTCTGCATCACGGTGCTAACAATGGAATAGAATGGAGGTGCTGAGCTATTATAAATAGAGAGACTAAAATAAATTGAGAAATTTTATTGTAACCCAAAAAATATTGATATTAAAATCTGAGCTGCATATGATTGTTTTATTCTCAAGCAATTCAGTAAACTTCTATAGTGAAGCAGTTAAATGATAAATCCATATCACTCTCAGTTATAAACTTAGAAAAGCATTTCTTGATGATATATTTCATTTACTATTAATAATATCATTCAGATGTACATATACTTTAGATTATAAGACTATGACCACAACATAACCTATCTATGTCATTAGAATCATTATTTTTTATAATGCCAATTTTATATACAATGGTAACTTATTACCATATGCTACATTTAAAATTTATTATCTGATTATCACATAATTCAAATAGCATTATGTAATTCAAATAGTGACTAGAATTGAATATAAAAGTATACAAAAGCTCCAAATATTAGCAAAACAATTTAATAAAATAAGGTTTGCATGCAATACAAAATGAGTACTCTATAAATCAAATAATTAATAACTGTTGGATATATTAATATTCAAATCAATTTTAAAGTAATAGTTCTAAGATTAACACATATTCATTGTACTCTTTATATCTATGACAGATATCAGATTAAAATACATGAAAATTATTATATATGTAAAAGCGACAGTCTTTCTTGACATTTGATTTTTAAATATATATATATATAATCAAACCATAATGAATTATGCATGAGGGCAAATTAAATTATCTTTTGTTGAAATTAAAGAATGAAATTAAAGAAGTGAAATATTAACATTTTCAACACAATAGAATAAATAAATTAAAAAAAAAAAATACTCAAATATAATTAAAGTTAGTCATAAAAATTTATAAACTTTCGAAATTTTCACGACTTTTGAATTTTGTAGATTAGTTTGAACTCCAATTCTCAAATAACTTATACTTTTAGTCAACTTAAAAAATAAGAATCAAGATTTATCATCAAAAACATTTCTTTTTAAACATTAATTTTTCCATTTTACAGAATTATTTTTATATAAAAATCATTACAAATTTTGAATTATATCATTTCCATTCACAAAAATTAATTTTGGCCATTATCAGAGTATATTCTACGCTTCTAATATTAATTTTTGATTTTCATATTTATTAATAAACAACAATTATGTTCTCTAGACAATTGCATATATTTGAGACCAACAAAAGAACCGTACATTTTCATTACCCCCTTCCCCTCGCGCCCACACTAAATAATCAAATAAAATGCTTGTTCTTAAACATTCTTCTTTCAATGTTTTTATTTAACTGCAAATTGCAATTTATTAAGTTTTGTATATATACTTTATTTAGTAACCTTTAGTGAAGGTTAGATAGTTTTTTTTTTAAAAAAAAAAAAATGAATCAGTAATTGCCATTGACTCACCCATGTGATATTTAGTATCTATAAGTATTACAATGTATGTATATATGCACAAAATAATAAAATAAAATAAAACGGTTTCATCTAAACTAGAAAAGTCTGTTGAAATTTTTCAAAAATACTTAAATGAATTATCCAGTTAAAAACTTATATACATTGTAATTCATACTTCATATATAAGAGAAGCCCTCAGACACAGTATGAAAATAGAATGTACACTCATATGGGAAGTTCATTATTCAACACAGTATTTTCTATAGTCAAACTGTGCTGTCACATTAAAAAAGTGTACTTATTTTTTGTCTAATCATGCCTTCTACTATCAATACATAATTTTAGTAGACATTTATTTTCACTACTCTTTGTCTCATATATCTGTTATCATTTATGTTATACTTGTAAATATAAGGGATTTGAACTCAGTCTTTCAAGCAATCTTCGAACTATCCACACTATTTCATACTACTGATACACATGATCACACACATGTAGAAAAGATAAATAATCACCACTATACATATTTCGTGCTGAACTAGCACTTATCAGTTGGTCCAGATTATCATCTGCTCAGTTTATATTAAGATAGCAAATCTTTATACTTTAATGGATCGACTTCAGTCTACTCCAACTCCTCAGCCATCCATACCATTGAAAATCTGATGATAGAATGCCCAAATTCCATGCTGATGCCAATATTGTTGTTATGCCCATGTTGACCTCAAGTCACTCTGACCCCTCATGTATAGAACAGTATCCATTTAAATACATAGAAGAGGGATAGGCAGAATGCAGACTTAATGTGTAGGATTTGAAATACATGCATTCTTATATCTGGAACTTAATTGTAATATAGGGATTTGAACTCAGACTTTCAAGCAACCTTCAACTATCCACACTATCTCATACTACTGATACACATGACTGCATGCATGTAGAAAAGATAAATAATCATTAATATACGCATTTACACTGAACCAGCACTCATCAGTTGGTCCAGATTATCATTTCCCACATACATATATAATCAGCGCTCAGTTTATATTAAGAAGGAAATCTTATACTTTAATGGCCATTTAAATAGATAGAAGAGAGATGTGCAGAATGCAGACTTAATGTGTAAGATTTGAAATATGGGATTTGAACTCAGACTTTCAAGAAACCTTCAACTATCTAACAATATTGATATTGGCATGGGATTTGGGCATTCTATCATTAGATTTTCAATGATATGGATGGCTGAAGAGTTGGAGGTTGAAGTAGATTGAAGCCTTTCCATTAAAGTATAAAGATTTGCTACCTTAATATAAACTGAGCATTGATTATATGTATGTGTGGGGGATGAGAATCTGGACCAACTGATGACAGCTGGTTCTGCGCGAAATACATATATTGGTGATTATTTATCTTTTTTCCATGTGTCATAGCATCGGCCGGGACGCGAACCCACAACTGTCTGCAACCAAATGCTTGCATGGCAGCTGCGATACCTCTCGGCTAACAATGCAAGACATTTTCTGTAGGCATGTGGTCATGTGTTTCAGCAACATATATGAGATAGTGTGTATAGTTGAAGGTTCCTTGAAAGTCTGAGTTCAAATCTCCTATATTTACAATTAAGTTCTAGGTATAAGAATGACTGTATTTCAAATCTTATGCTATACTTTTAAACTTTAGTTATAGTTTTAATCGGTAACTGATAGAATCTCTAACAAAAATAAAAGGGACATATTTAAAAATAGATTTCTATCTATCAGGATTTATTCAAGTTTAAAAAATTGTTGTGAATTTAGCTTCAATTTTTTATTGGAATTTTATATAAGAAAGTACATACCCTTTTTAAATTTTAATGTGATTAATAATTGTTATTGATTTATTATTTATTAAAAGTTAATGTTGAAAATTTAAACTTTTATTAGATTAAAATGTAGTAAAAAAGATTTCAGAAGATACGAAAGGATATCCAAAAGAACGCAAAATTTTGTATTAAAAAAATTGTGTATTTGTTTGTGTTACGAATTGAATCTCTTTCAAAATACTGTCCATTTGATGTAATGCGCTGAACTAAATATATTTTCGAAACTCTTGCAAAGTGATGTATTTTAATACCTCCATTGTTTGTTTGTTTTCACCACTTCCAAGTTGCGGGGGGGGATAAAAAGTCATTCAGAGTGACATTATGTATGGCTGATAGATAAACTGCACCTTGCAGTCTTTGATTGAAAATTATTTTGCACTCAAAGCTTTGTGTGATGATGCTTTATCATGGCCAATCTTGCATTTTTCATTTTGCTACAAATTGTGATTGTTTTTATTATATCATGCAAATGCTTTACAAGTTGTAGGTAAAAGACTTGTTGATTACAAATTAACAATGCCATTTGTGTCAAAAAAGAGCATCATCTTGATATTGGACTTCACTTGCTATGATTTTTTTGGGATATGGTGAATTTGAAGGGAATCATCTTGATATTGGACTTCACTTGCCATGATTTTTTTTGGGATGTGATGAATTTGAACTCTTTCATTAAACCGTACATAAACTTGTCTTTTTCCTGAACAGATGTTTCAAGGATTACAATCATTTCCTTTGCTGTTTTCTCTAACAGAAACAGAATTTTACATTGCACACACTTTCAAATTAGATTCAAGTAACTAAAAAAATTATTATCCACTATTGTGACTTTACTTGGTGATGCATGTCAGCGCATGTCAGCAGAATGGAAACCTATACTACAGTGTAAATGCACACCAGGGTAATCAACTTATATTTATGATATAAATATGTAAAAAATATAAATTTTATTTTTACAATAGACTAATAAATTATATATATATCTGAAGCACATATACTCAAAACCTATGCACACAGGGTAATAACTTATGCTATATGCGCACAGGGTAATAACTTATGTTATGCATTGCTAAGCAAAAAATGTTAATCATAATTATAGTGTATATTATTTCAAATGTCTTACATCAGAAAGATCTCAAGCATCATATACATAATATAGTAGGATTGGAGGAAAGGATGAATTGATATACACATTCTGAATATTAAAGAAAATCAAAGTATGCAGTTTTTGTGATTAACAAATAAATTTTAATAAGATATTAAATTCTCATATCTTCTTTGTAGAGTTCATAATGTAAGTAATTCATATTAATTCAATTTTTAACAATAAGCTATGAAGAAAATTATAAAAGCTTTAAAATGGCCATCATCAAAATCTAAATGTACAAAGTCAGGATTTTTTTATAATAGAAGATCATTACCCAGAGACTAAACTTTCTATACAGAAGCACCACTCAGTGCAAGCCAGAATAATCATTGGATGCAAGAAGATCTGTGCATAAAATCCTTATCTAGTACCTACTCATCCAATATCCCCAAACTAGTTTCTAACTTGTAGCTTTCATCAGTGAGGAGCCTTTGTGTAAACAGCTTGTGTAAGCATAAAGAATGATGATCATGTGATATTTAGTGGAAGATCATTCTTCTACTCTTACTTTTTATTATCATATCAATCATAATAGTTGTTTAATCTTAATTCTTTTGCATGATGCAACTTCTTGAATCATTATCCCTGCCAATAATTACAAAATGTGTTAGAGATATTTCTAATTGTATTTTACTGGGAATATTTCTGTCATATATATATATATATTTAATTTTTTTTTTTTTGGTCTGTTTAAGAAATCTTCTAATTCAATATATACTCATTTCCCAATTTCTGATCTTGTTGAAACTTTGTATACTTACGTATTCTTGTTAAAAATATACTTTTGTACAATTTGCAAATAATTTTTATTTATGAAAAAATTAATTTTTTAATTTTATAAGTGTCATTGATGCTAATAGTGTCTATTAACATTGTACTATCTTCTGTTAGTGCCAGTCTATTTGTAAGATTGAAAAGAGATTTTATTGTGATGAATATATTAAAATTGATATAATAAAATTGGTAATAGTTGCAAGTTTATTCAAATAATTATTGAGGACTTAATTTTGATTTATAAATTATCATAGTAACATTTTTGTGTCTCACACTTTTATTTGTGAAAGCTGACAATTTTCTTTTTATATTTTTAATATTTAAATAAATGTTATGGACATTCACATAGAAAAGGTAGACTCTATTATTTAAACTTTGATTTTATTAATACTTAGCATGCTTTTGATATATAAAATATCACATTCATAGCAACATGCTATTTTACCTATTGAAAGCATGTTAAGCATTAATAAAATCAAAGTTTAAATTGCAAAGTCTACTTTTTCTGTATGAATGTTCATAATATTTGTTTAAATATTATAATAACCCAGAAAAGAGTAAAATTATTTATTTTTAAATTTTAATGCATTTATATGTATAAAAGCATGAATGCTGGTTCTGCATGAAATATGTATACTGGGAATCATCTATTTTTTTGCATGTATGCAATCATGTCTGTCGATTGTTTGAGATGGATATACTGGGAATCATCTATTTTTTTGCATGTATGCAATCATGTCTGTCGATTGTTTGAGATGGAATGGAGGATGAATGTACACTGAAAAATGTTAAGTTCAAATTCTTTTACTTACTTATATAGAAAACATTTAGTACACCAAATGAATAGATTAATTACATATTATTGAAAATAGGTTACATCTATAAGTTCAGTTCATCAATCTTCTGTTAATATATGGATAAGTAATGGTCTACTATGTAACAGTCAGAATTGTCTATCTCACTAACACACTGCAGAATTCAAACCCCAGACACGAAACTGAACATTCCTTCTAGATATACTAAGATCGAATCTAAAGTCCAAATTTCACAACTCCATCTACGTGATAATGCATCTGATGCCACTACTAGTATAACCTTTGACCGGTGCCTGGTGGTCAGGGAGAAACAAAAGACTCTATACTAAAAGAAGTTTGGGTGGCTAATTAACATCTATGGATTTACAAAAGAAATGCAGAAAATATATATATAGACCGAGACAGTGATAGGAATCAATAAAATAAGATATCAAATTTAGTTTTAAATAATTTCACACACTTTATTTATATAAATTATATATATAACGCCACTGTCTGCTTATGTGAGACAGGGACGCATATTAAATAATTGTTGGCATTATATTCCAATAAATGACAAAAGGTTTTAAAGCAAAGTGATATATTCTATTCCTCGGGTTAATAGCTTTACGATAATGTGCTTGATGAGATAGAAAACATGTGCGAGGTGCTTTGAGCAATTATACAAGTCTAAGAAAATATTTGAAAATTGGGTGTTCTAAAATATTTATTGATTTCGAGAATAGCACGGACAAAAGCTTACTAAGCAACAAAATGGGAATGTGATCAAAGCATTTATTCGATAATAATAATAATAAAGTTACATTGGGAGGTCAGTATTGCTGATAATGAATTTATTAAAGTTGGAGCGTGTGACACGTTTAAGTTACGAATGCTTTGTAATATAAAAATAAAACAATATTGAATATCCGGAATGATTACTGAGGGCATCTCGCTGCTAACCCATAAGAAAGTATTTTATGAACAGCCGAAACTTAGTGACTGTGTGACGATTGCGTTTAATTCCCAGGTGTGTCATTTATGGACACACTCTGCCTGGAAACTGCAATAAGCAAAGAGAACGGACTTGGCCATGTAAAGAATCCTTGGATGGAAAAGTAAAACAAAGCGGTCTCAACAACCAATTCACTTACCAGCAATACGAGACTAGTGTATATAAAACATACTGAATGGGTTTTACTTGGATTAAGAGAAATGCATAATCAAATTTCCCGAAATTCATTTAAAAGGGTCCGCACATTCTCGACGTCAATGATGAACTTTGTAATTAAAGTAGAACATGGTAATTAAAATAAGAAAATACATGCTTGTGGGTTTGAAAAGTACGTTTAGATTTATATATGCAATCATGCATTAAGGGACAGATTTAATCATTGATCTCGCACATACTCTCATATTAGATTAAAATCAATAACATGTAGATTTTAAACTATGTGATTATATTATATATTAAAGAAAAGAATCGCCGTCGAATGAGTGAGTTGGAAATTATTTGGAAATTTAAAATATGCCTTCATAGCGGCGTCTTATTTTCAACAAAAGAAATAATTCACTCGGTCAAAGACGATTCTGACACATTATCATAATAAAATAACAGAAAGCTTAATAAATAGAAAATATTAACCCAAGGATAGTGAGCAAAAAAATGTTGATTATATTTAAAGAAGTACATAATGACATTATGTGAAGTATAAGAAAACAATTTAAAATAGCTATAGCATGTTAGTTATCACAAGAGCTCTTGGGTTAATTTAGGGTTACCTCTGGAAAAGCATTTTAGGTAGATTGATGGTCGGCAGGTTTTTATATGAGTTAACAGCAAAATCTGGAAATGTTCATACTTTTGGCAGCAGCAGTTCCGGGATTCCTTGTGTGATAACTTCCGATGGTCTACGGCAGCATATGACCATTCCAGAGAAAAATAGCCTTCTTGCGCTCTACTCCATCATGTCAAGATTTACAAATTACTACAATAATTTTGGTTAGAAACATTAGACCTCAGAATGATTTCTCTTAGAAACATTGGAATGGAGAACAAAAGAAAACCCTCCCTTTTATAGTAGAATTTTACAATAGAACTGCCCTGGAGCATTACAAAAATATATCGGACTTATCAGCTGTAATTAAATCTATCCGAATGTCTAAAGGAATTCAACAAAATTTTAATTAATTTCTTTTGTTAATTTCCCTGTCGATATTCGAATTACAAATTAGATTTAATTAAAAATTACTTTTACTAATTAAAGAAAACCTTAAGTGGACATCTGCTGTTTTTAGATAAACTTATATAACAATAACTAATTAAACTATTGTCCCTGATTTATTTTAACAGAAAGGTTTGGAATGACTTTTATTAAATTAAACAAAAATTATTTTACTTTTCAATTGCAATATTTGAATCTATTTAGTAAACGAATATTTACTAAATGAGTTTTATTTTAAATCAAAATATATTACGACGGTAATATATTTGTAAATAGATTCAAACAAAATAACTTTAACAATTTATAATTTTGATATGTTTTAAAATGCATATCATAGTGTGTGTGCAATTATGACTTATATAACCTACTTTTTAATAAATCAAAATTATGTGAACTTATACATAATCTATAATCTTTTATTTTATTTGGGAATGA
>JAQFVV010001460.1:0-25000 GCA_028023455.1 Epiperipatus broadwayi
ATAGATGCATACTAAGTTAATATAAATCGCATGACTTTCTGATGTATTCTAACATCTTGAGAAGGTTCATTTTTAACGAAATCGATTTGATGTAAATAAATTTATTATTTATTAATTCAAATGTAGTTGTCTATAATATTTGTTTATATTTTTGTATTAATATATATATATATATATGGAGGGGGTGTTGATATGAAGATTTACACGGGTTGCATATATAAAAGACATATTATACGGGTTCATAGGTGTTAAAATATTTTAAATACTGACGCTCGAGTTGGTATCACAAGTCATCCACTGAGTAATAAAAAGTAGAAAGATGATTGTAGAAAGGCTACAATCACTGATTTAAAAAAACATTAAAGTTTCACCAATAATAAAAATGTTAATTTAAAAATGTTTTTTAAAAATATCTTTCCAAATAGGAGGAAGTTTGCTCATATCATCTCACTTATTGATACAATCTGGCCTTTTAAGTATCTCAATGGCTTCTCTAATTTTGCACTGGTATAGATTATCACATCTGGATATGATCCTGGTACTAGACAAATTAATTTTATGACCTGAATCCATAGTATGGAGTGAGAGTGCTGCTGATGATGAATGTTGTTTAACTGCATTAGCATGCTCATCTCTCCTAACACTGATGTGATGATTACTCATACCTATGTTAGAAGCTTTACAATTTTCACACGATATTTGATAAACACCATGAAATTCAAGAGGGATTGAATTCTTAGGCTTGGTTATTATATTGCTGATCTTTTGATAAGTAGAAAACACTATTTATAAAATAGCGTTTTAATATACATCCAATACTGTCTGCAGTTTCTTTTACATATGGAACACAAATCCTAATAGCTGATTTATCATCTTTTTGTTTCCTATTTTGTCCATGTTGGGCTTGAAATAAGGCTTTTTTAATAAATTTATAATTGTAACTATTTGCTAATAAAACACTATTAATATGATTTATTTCTTCTTTTAGATGTGACTTATCTGAAAGGTTAATTGCTCTATTTAAAAGAGTTTTGGCTACAGACACGATCTGAGTTGGGTGATGCTGAGAATGTAAATGTAAATATCTGTCCGTGTGTGTATTCTTTCTATAAATTGAAAAAGATAAACTATTCAGTGTTCTGGTAAATAAAACACCAAGAAAAGGGAGTTTTACATCAGACCCTGTCTCCATTATAAATCTAATATGAAAATGCATATTATTTAAATGTAAGAAAAAATCATCTAATTTATTTTTACCATGTTGCCATATGACAAAAATGTCATCTATGTATCTGAGCCAAATGAGGGGTTTTAAAGAGGATGATTCTAAAGCACGAGTTTCTATATTTTCCATGAATAAATCAGCTATTACTCCTGAGATAGGTGAGCCCACAGGAGTACCAAAAACTTGTCTGTAATGCTGTCCATTATATACAAAATATGTGCTCAAGAGACAATGTTTAATCAAAGCAATAATATGGTTTGGCAAATTGCAACGTTGTGAAATTACATTTAACGCTTCATCAATTGAAATGTTTGTAAACAAAGACACAACATCAAAACTGACCAGAATGTCATTAGCATTAACTTTTGAATTTTTTAAAACAGAAATAAAATGAAAAGAGTTTTTAATATATGATTTAATAGATGGAATTGTAGGTTTAATGAAATCCGGTAAATAGCTAGCTAAAATATGAGTCGGAGATCCTATTGCACTTACTATTGGACAAAGGGTGGTCTCTGATTTGTGAATTTTTGGAAGTCCATAAAATTTTGGACAGAAGCATGATTTTTTATGAGGGATTATATTATTTTTTATCTCTGTTTCAATAGGTGATTTATTAATAATGGCTTTTGTTGTTTTTTTCCAAATATGTAGTATGATCTCTTTTTGATGGTTTATATTCATCAAAAGATCAGCAATATAATAACTAAGCCTAATGATTCAATCTTTGTTGAATCTCATGGTGTTTATCAAATCCCATGTGAAAATTGTATGGCTTCTTACAAAGGTATGAGTAATCATCGCATCAGTGTTAGGAGAGATGAGCATGCTAATGCAGTTAAACAACATTCATCATCAGTAGCACTCTCACTCCATACTATGGATTCAGGTCTTAAAATTAATTTTTCTAGTACCAGGATCATATCCAGATGTGATAATTTATACCAGTGCAAATTAGAGAAGCCATTGAAATACTTAAAAGGCCAGATTGTATCAATAAGCGAGATGATACAAGCAAACATCCTCCTATTTGGAAAGATTTTTAAAAAAAAAAAACATTCTTAATTTAACATTTTTGCTATTGGTGGAACTTTAACGTTTTTCAAATCAGTGATTGTAGCACCTCTACAACTGTCTTTCTACTTTTTATTACTCAGTGGATGACTTGTGTTACCAAGTCAAAACGTCAGTATTTAAAATATTTTAACATGGATGAACCCGCAAAATATGTCTTATATATATAAACTTGAAAACAGGTCTGTTTTTTCTAATCAAAATGCATGAAACATATTATCAAGTAACTATAAGTAGTTGATCAATATTTTTATATATTGGGATGATCAGATCTATATTTTATAAAAGATATGATTGGAAGTGATATATATATATGCAAGTTTATTTGTATTATTTTATAAAATATATATATATATATATGATTGGAAGTGATATATATATATGCAAGTTTATTTGTATTATTTTAAAGGCTGTTAAAAGACTTAATATACGAATGATGATAATTTACTGCTTGTTATTGCATATTTAAATAAGTTGTTAAATAGATATTCCTTTGATAATGACAGAAATAACATTAGGAATACAAAGGTTAATTTTCTGGAGTTATAAGTGTATTTTGAAATAGTGAGAATGAGTTTAACCAAACATTATATATAATTAATAAAATAAGTAAAATATAAATGTAAAAAAAAATATTGAAAACGCTACGATTATGATATTCTTATACATCAAAAGTCTGTTAAGCTTGAACAAAAGCTAAATGTAAAATGTATGAACTACTTTTTTCTGTTTAAATGTGCACAGCCTTATTGTAAATATTACAATTACCCAGAAAAGAGAAAAAATCTTTGGTATTGCGTTATGTAAAAATAGATAATACAAGATGATATTATACAAAAACTTATAAAATAGTTTAATGATTTTAAATATTTGGTAAGTCGTTGCCTATACTAAAAGTCAGTTAAAAATTATTCTTAGAAATGCAATGATTATTTAGTGATCAGTTGAATCAAGATGCAAAAAAAACAACAAAACACTGATTACATTTCTGATTTGCTAATTGGAAAAAAAAAAAGAAATGAAAATTTAAGGAAAAACTGAAAAGATGGAATTGCAATATGAAAATTGGAAATAATGGTAATATTATGAATGTGAATGAATATTTAGAACATGCATGGTGGGGGGGGGGGGTATGGAAATATTTTAGAAAAAATCAGAGTGAATAAGGAAGAATTAACTATAGAAAGATTTAAGTTGATAGAAGTTTTATAAAATGTAGTTTTTGAATATATGAAAAGTAAAATTTAAGATATAATAATCCTTATGACAAGTGATTAACTTTTCTGTGTAGTATTTACAAAAGGACACATAAATAGAGATAATAATAGCATAGTTAATATCAAATATATTAACAAGTTATGGACATTATAAATATTGCTCTACTGGCTTTTCAATTGGAAGTTAACTAAAGATAACAGATTATTAACCTATTGACAGTATAAATATTACCTGAATCTGAAAGACCTTCTATCATTTCTGGTCCTGAAATGTACTTTAACTTGCAAGCAGTAAACTATCTGAAGATTTTTATTATTAATTAAAAAAAAAAATAATTTTTTCTTATTACATCTAAAGAATTAAATACACATAATCTTCATAAAAAATAATACTATAAGCAATAACAATCTTTAAATAGTCTACTACAAGATAAAGACTAATTATTAATTAAAATTAATTGGTTCTTCAACAACAAAAAATATTTTTAATATTTTTTGTAACTCATCTACTCTAATTTCACTATTAAAATCTTTGTCGTATTATAAAATCAATTTACCTACTAAAACGTTAGATCAGAAATTAGTCATATATTTTAAATTTTTGATTTTAGATTTAATTCAACTGGTAAAATATGTAATAAAATACTATATTTAAACATTTTGAATGAATAAAAAATTGAAAATATTTTATGCTAAAAAATAATTTTAATGATATCTAGTAAAAAATATATTTAACGGAAACCTGCAAGTTTATTAAAATTTATTTTAAAAAAAGTAATATTAAAAAGAAATGAAGTTGAATTTTTGATTGTTATCATCATTATTAAACTTAATTTCAATGCTTTAATTTTATTATAATTATTATCATAGATAAAGTGAATTGTCGAATTATTTTTTAAATATTTTTTTTTAATTTTTTACAGAAGCAATTAAAAAAATTTAATAATAGGAGTACAACATCAAAGAAAGAATATATATGTATATAATTTAGAATAAATGTATTTTCATAAATATATTGAAGATAAATGTAAAAAAAAGCTGCTTTTCATGATCAAGTGATATTTGTTTGTTTTACATCTCTTTACATATACATACATATATATTAGTATGTGTATACATATGTAAACATAAATATCAAATTATATGCATATATATATATATATATATGTGTGTGTGTGTGTGTCAATCTAAATATGAAATGACATTTTTGTATTTTTCTAGATAAATTTCAGTTTTGATGCAACCAGACGCCATCTAATAATATTATAAGTCAGATAAACAGTATCATTACATGAATTATTTTAGTTTGAAATCCCAGATTTTTATTGGTTGTTTGCCCAATAACCCATAATTGATATATCTAGAAACAAACAAAAATTTACATTAAAACTTTTAATATATATATATATATATATATATATATATATATATATAATATAGGACAATATATATATATATATATATATATATATATTGTCCTATGTTGAGAAGTCAGATTGGCTTGACATCAACATGGTTATGTTAATAATACTGGCATCAACAAGAGATTTGGGGACTTCATTCTTGTGTTTTCAGTGATATGGATGACTGAAGAGTTGGAGAGTGGAGAAGATTGACACTTGTTCATTGGAGTTTGAGGTTTTGCTGTTTTAATATGAACTGAACACAAATTGTATATAGGTGTGAGAGATTGGGATCTGGACTAACTGATTAGGGCTAGTTCAGTACAAAATACATATATTGGACATCATTTATCTTTTTCGCATGTGTGTTGTCATGTATATTGATTGTTTAAGACTAATTGGATAGCTGAAGGAAGTTTGAAAGTTTGAGTTCATGCCACTTATATATATATATATATATATATATATATATATATATATATATATATATATATATATATATATATATATTGTGCCCTTTTCTATAGGTCAGTAATAGTTTATAACAGTCAATCACTAAAAATTTCAAATTTTAGAATATGTTCTTTTAATACATTAATTATATTAAGTCAATTATATCTTTAAAGTACAATTTGAAGCTAAAGAGAATACGTAGTATATAAAATCATTTAAAAATAGTTATATAAAGCTTTAAATATTGTTTCATATGGTTGTAAAAACTGTCCATATTAAATAACACAGCTATAAATAATTAAAATTATATTTAATAAATTCAATTTTAATAGTTTAAAACTGATAAGTTAATAAATACAGTGTTTAGATTTATAATCATATTTAATAGTCCAAATTAATATAATATATTTTTAAAATAAACTTTATGATAGTGAGAATTGTATTTAGTTCTATATTTTCTAAATTGTTCTTCCAAATTTTATAATTATATTATATAATAAGTGTATCAATTATATAAATCTAGGCAGAGAAATAGATTAAAAATCATCTGTCAAAGTTATTAATCATGTGACTTGTATATTATACACTTTCACACACATGCTTGTTTGAATTAATAACAAAGTTTAAAATATTTTAAAAGTTATATTATAGAATTGGATGAAATTGTCACCTAGCATAAAATAATAATAAATATTAAGTTAACTATCGTATAACATGTTTAAATGATATAATAAAGACGAATACATTCATAATATAAAAATTAAATATTTTATTTAAATAAAAATAGATAAATGAAATAAGTTATTAAAATTGTTTTAAAAGTTATTTTAAATGTTTAAATAGTTTTAATAAAATAATAATTTATTTAAAAGTAATATATTTTAAATAATATTTTAAGTTCATTATGTCATAATTTCTAATTTTGAAATTCAATTCTACTTGAAATTGAAAATATGTAAATTTGTTCTCAAGCTAAAGTAAGAATTAACCAATAGGAATAGGTATTTTTACAGACTATAAATATGATTTGCACGGGGTTATCAGGGAAGATTAATAATGTATTGAAACTGGAGAAAGGTAAATTATAACTATCAAAAAGATAGTATTTTTAAAATTTTTTATTTTAGTCTATTTTTTTTTTTAGTACTTTCTTATCGTTTTATTTGCAAAAAACTAATTGATAATTTTAAAAGTACTTTTTTGCAAAAGAGAGTTTTAAAATATAATAATTTAGAAACTTCGTGGAAATGATTTTCTAATTTTTAAAGTACTTACCAGTCGTATTTTATCTAAAAGTTTAACCTAAACTTCGCAATAAAAAATGGATATACTACAAAATAAAATGGATAGAAATTGTAATACTGTAAAAATGTTTGGAATATTTATTGATACAGCTTTATTAATATTTCACTGGAGAACTGTTCTGGTACATAAAAAAAACCACAGCTCGGACATTATACGGAGTCTAAAAAAAAAATGTATTGAAACGTATTATTTATAAGCTTATCCAAGATTTATTTTTTAAATAGTAATAAGACAATTATATTTCATGAATTATTTTATATAATATGATATTCAAAGAAGTAAAATGTTATATACTTTCTGAAGGTAACATTTTAAAAAATATTTTTCAAGAATTAAAGAAAGAACCCAGGAAAATATGTTACAGAAGCGTTTTTGATATAAAATATCCGGTCTTAGAATTATTTAAAATGTATTTAGAAAAGATTTGTTTAAAAGTACTTGAAGTTTTTTTTTTTTATTTTTTAAAAGAGATTTATAAAAAATACCAAACGAAAGTTTAAATGTATCAAGAAGGAAACATATATAAAAAATTGAACACATAGTTGAATAAAAGATGGATCCATGGAAATACAAATAGTAATTAAAAGTTTATCGAATATTTTTAAAGTTAAATTAGATGGATTGATGCATCAGATACGCAGAGAATATTGGTAGAGAAGATTAAGAAGCTTCATGGGATTAATTAATATTGTGATTTAATAATTATCATCCTAAATACTAAAACCAAGAATTATTTTCTATAAATTGTACTAAATGGATTAATAATTATTTTTATTTTAAACTTTAATGCACTTGGAGGAGAATATTTTTAAAAACTCTAGAGAAAATAATAAACATTTTGGACTTATCAGGAACTATCGTCAAGAAAATATGTAATTATAGTTTTGATTCCTTTTATTTTGTTAACCTAGTTTAAATCTAAATTTTTTTATAAGATTAGGAAAACATAAAAACATTAATTTATTAATATTAAAATTGTATAATATAACAATCTAATAATTTAGCTAAAAATATTTTAATATAAAGTGTATGGGTGTGAATTTTTTTTTATATCTGCAATTCTCAAGTGGATAAAGGAAGCCTACTGAACAGGATGACTAGATAAAGGTTATTGGTAATAATAATAACTATTGATAATTTATAGTGTATATTTTTTTTTGTTTTCTTTAGATCATCCATAAATTGGAAGAATGAAGTGTAAAAGTTTTTTTACTTATATTTACCGCATTTCATACAACATTTTAAAAAACATTATGAGATAGGATTGATTTGAAAATATGCATATGACGATATTTTTTTTTATTAGTGATATAATCCAACATAACAAATAATTATGTGATTCTTTTAAAATTTTCATGTTATAGGATATTCAAACATTGTCTAAGTAGATTGTATATGATTAGACATATAGAATAATGAAGTAAGCAGACTTTTCTTGTGGAACAGCTAGATTGTTTAACTATTAATGAATTTTATTTATTGTTTTGTAAATGCAGATAGTTATTTATCAATGTAAGATGTGGAAAATCTTGAGAAATAATGTTGAGATAGTGGCTTGGAAGTACTTAGTGAACAGGAAACCAAGATGATGTTTTAAAAAATAGGATGTTATAAGGAATGGAATAATATTTAGTCTTTATGTGAATATCAGCATAGTTAACAAAGCCCTATGACTGATACACATTTTATTTGGACAGTGTTTATATTTCTTTAAATATTTGATGTTCTAATAAAGCTGAAGAAATAGATTTAACATTGTCCCTGTATTAAAGGATATTAGGCAGGTAAATGTCATATCTCTTCGCACTGTGCCATGATTTTGAGATATGTTAAGAGTAATACTCTAGCTTTTTTCCTTAATCCTATGCATCTGTTTTCACTATCTTTATTTCATGTAACTGCATCATTTAGTACGATATGTTTAAGAGAAATGATAAATAATTTAGAACTTAGGTTATGTTATCATTTTGTATAAGATTGGTTTATTTGCTTAGAAAGAATAGGACGTTATAACTTAAAATTGAAGATCCAAAGTATCCTAAGAAAAAAAAGAATCATAGAATATATTTTGAATTTTATTTTGGAAATGAAATATATTTTTTTTTAAAATAAAGTATCTAAACAAAGATATTTGCTTTAAAGTGATAATAATTTTAAATGCTTTAGTATTATTTTTTAAGAGAAAAATAAGTATTGCATATTTTTAAAATACAATAGTACAAAGTAAATTATGTAAACAATATGCATAGTATATTTTTTGTTTATTGATTAACATAAATATATTGATGATTACACTTATATCATACTAAAGTAGGGCATAAAGAAGAATATATTATGATTAGTCAATATCGTGTGATAAACACTAAAATCTAGTACTGAATTTTGGATAATATTTTGTGTAACATCTTTGACTTTGCAAGATGAAATTTTTTTTAATATTTTGAGAAATCCATACTCATTATAAAATTTTGTTTTCTATAGAATGTTTTCTAAGTATGAATTTTTAAAATAAGATAGTTTAGTAATATTAAGGATAAAATGATGTTGCTAATAAAGTAGATAAATATATTTGTAATAAGTTAACCATAATGAGAAACCAAATAGTAACATTTTTTTTAAAATTTTGTCCTAAATCTAAATAAAGATATAATTGAAATATAATTTTTTTTTTTTTATAACCCGGTAGATCAAACTGTAAAGTAAAAAAGTTAAGGATATCCACTGTAAATAGTGTAAATAAATTGTTTATTTATTTGTTGTTAGTAATAAACTTTGTTAAATTTTGTTATTTTCAAAAATTTTGTGTCTGAGTTATTTATTTCTCCACATCGCTGCATGAAATCATGATATATGCATAATAATCGAAACAAATATATAATTTTGTACAAAAGATAAATAGAGGATTATTTTAAGAATTTTAAATATTTTATTGGTATTCATTATAATTAAATAATCATAATCTTACATTATTTTATTGGTCATAAATCAGTTATCACAATATTATATTAAATTTTATGCTATCAGTTGCCATACATATTTTGTTTGTCAGATTATGAAAATGCTGTTATTTATTATTATTAGTTTCAGTGTAGTAGATTATGACATAAAATCCCTTTTCATATTTTACTACCGTATTTTTAAATTAACTTAGAATAAACTTTATGAACCTGAGATTATTTTATTTGAGCTAGATTATTATTAAATAGAAGATTAAGATTTAATTATTAGTTTAATCTTAGTGAGTAGAAGTTATTAAAGTCGTAAGAATACTATGAGTTTGTTATTTGAAATAGTAATAAAGGGGGATAGTGTTCTTATGCCATTGAGGTAGTATTCTGTGGGATATTGGCTCAATGTAATCTATCTTGTCACCTGTATTTTCACTTCAAGTCTCATGAAAATATTAAATATTTATTTAATTTATTTTTATAAACTGAACCTTATTCATATTTTAAATTTGAGCTGGTGAAATATTTTAATTTTAATGCTGAATATTTTAGTTATTAATTATTAACTGAGATAGAACCCGTTTTATTTTATATCATATACTATTCTGATGTGAGGATGCACGAGATGAAGGTTAGTATATATATATATATATATATATATATATATATATATATATATATATATATATATATATGTTAATTCTAATGTTTTCACGGATAAAAGATGCCATATTATTAATAGTGAAAAAGCTAAATGCTGACGTTTCAGTACAATATCAAGTACCTTCCTCAGAGCTCTGCAGAAGGTACTTGATATTGTACTGAAACGTCAGCATTTAGCTTTTTCACTACACGGAATATCCTGCAAATAGTAATAATAATATGACATATATATATATATATATATATATTGGATAAAATATCATAAATATCTGTTGTATTAGCATTATATTTGTAATACTTTGAAAAAACAAAAATAGGAATTTATATAAATGATATATTTACTTAGAAAATATACTTTTTTTACAAACCAATAAAAAAAATCTTAACAAGATGTTAGAAAGTATCTGATAGAAAATTATCATCATTGTCATAATATGGTAAAAAAAAATGTTGAAATTTTTTGAGTTCTTAAATAAGCAGATTTTTAGTGTCAGTTAATTGCAGAATTGTTGTCCAATATAAAATGTTTATGATCTAAAAGGATATGATTATCTACTAGTACCAAGTATAATAAAAAAATAAAACCATGCTTATCTCAAGCTAAACTTAAGATTACTTTCAAAAATTAAAATAGATATGCTATCATCATAGGAAAAATCACTGATGCCAATATGCATCATGGATACTTCTCAATGCATACCAAAATATAAATCAAAATCTTCTTAAAAAATATTTAAATTTATGTCATTTCAAAATCATTAGTTTCTAAAATAATATGATCTTTATTATAAATTCCAATTTAAAAATGTGGTGATATTTTCAGCAGAGACAATGAATGGTACATATTTACATTGCTTTTACATTCTTCTTAGTCAAAAGAAGTTTGTATATGGAAAAACAATAAAATAGTCTACATATTCGGTTTATTCTGCAAATCATAATGATAAAACTTTCATAATTTGGGCTGTTATATTAACTCTGTATGGATGCATCACAGTTGTAAACTATTTTCAAAACAATCCTCTCTCCCACCAATTACAATCCTATTTTCTACAAGACAAAAATTACTACTATCAAATTGTATCTGTTTTTACAAAACTATTTCCCTCCTTGACAATAGAAATTGGAAAATAATTCTAATTAAAATAAAATTTAATAAAAATGTTAGAGCTTTATTATTGTTGATACATTTTCGTTTCTTTTTAAAATTAGCATTAAACATAAATTTTTACATACTTTAATAAGCTAAAATTAAAAACTGTTAAATAATTTACTGAAGATAATTTTTTTTTCTCTCAGTGCATTTCAAAAACAAAATTAAAATTGGTAAATAGATAAAATAATTGAAGAAAAAGAAGAAAATAAATTATTTATCTGATTTTATACTTTTCTCTATCTTTTACAAATCTAAATATATATACCACATATTAAAATAATCATATTATTATTAAAACAAATTAATGTTTGAGAATTTTCATATTATTTTAATGAAATGTGAACTTTAAGGTTTGAAATTATAATAAAAATAACACAA
The DNA here is from genome assembly GCA_028023455.1 of Epiperipatus broadwayi. Classification (NCBI taxonomy): domain Eukaryota; kingdom Metazoa; phylum Onychophora; class Udeonychophora; order Euonychophora; family Peripatidae; genus Epiperipatus; species Epiperipatus broadwayi. The sequence continues at coordinate 11,823 of JAQFVV010001460.1, forward strand.
ATGAGAAAATTAAAAATTATATCAATCTTAATAAATGCATTGTAAATTTAATGAGCTTATAATATTAACATATTCAGAATTGGCCACTTCCCACAATATTATAATACACTACCTTTAAAATGATGAGTCAATGAAATGGGAATCCACAATTATTTCTCATTATTTCAACTATATATTTTAATGTTCACCTTATTATTGGTGCTTTTTGAGATTATAGGAATATTCAGGGTACCAGTCTGTAGATGATTGGAGGTTGATCTTCATGTCTTAATATTTTATTCTAGTTGGACTGGAATGGGTGGTGAACTGTTCAGATTTTCTTTCCTCTCTAGATTGCTATTATTTTTTCTTCTCATTCAGGCCTCCTCCCTTGAATTATGTTTATTCTTTCTTTCAACAGTGCTATTTATTATCTTAGTTTTGTTTTTCATTTATCATAATGTTTTATATTGAATGTTTGAAGAAACAAAATCTTCTCTTTTTAATCCTTTATAGGTTTGCTCTCTTAGGAATCCCACCATCAGTTCACATCTTTTGCCAACATAGGTAATTATCTAAATTACCTTATTTGATAGGTTACATTTAACAAATTTTATTTGGCCATTGAGCAGAGAAGCAGCAGATAATACTTTCAATTGAAATATCTGGCCTTGAAAAACTGAGTCTCTCTGGTATCTATTCTATATATTTCATGATATTTCATCCTGTACTTTCCCTATTATTTCTTCCTTTACTTTCTGATTATTTTTCACTTTCTTTTTTCCTGTCTTCATTGATTTGATTCATTATTTGCATCATGTATTTATGGTATTTTTCTACATTTGTATTTTCATCCAAATAGTCATCTATAGGAATGATGTCAACATCACCAATAATTGATGCAGCATACATGCTATTTATTCATAGCAGTTTCATCAATATATTTTTATTTCCTCTTATTTGGGTTATATTCTGTTTATTTTCATAAATACATTAGTTTATTTTTAGTTGTTTTTCTCTATGCTGTTTTGCAGTCTTGCTTCAGGTTGTACTTTCATTTCTTTAAACAGCATCTGTTTTTGAAGACTGTTTTCTTCTATTTTATTTAGAAGCATATGAATTTCTTCTGCTTTTTGTTACCAACTTCTCTTTGTTGATTACTTCTATTTTTAGGAGGTTTATTTTCATTTCTTTAAACAATTCTATTCATTTTTTACTTTCCTCTATTCTTTGTTGATTCTTTTTGGTATCCTTTTCTTTATTCTTTCTTTTTATTATTCTCTTCTCTTTGTTCATTTTTCATTTGTTATCCTCTTCTCTTTGTTGATTCATTTGTTTAAACATTTCTAATAATTGGGCTAATATGGAAACTCCCTTTATTCTCTAGGTTTCTTTCATTGGTTGCTGATCTTTTATTTCTGATCATGTTATTCATCCATCTTACTTCAATTATGTTCTTGTCAGCATTTATATTAAATCTTTTCAATCTTATAGAATACTATGTTAAATTACTTTTACACACTGAAAAGTTACCTTATAAAATATGAATATTTTACCTTACCTATTATTATTAATATTATTATTATTCCTATTCTGCCTGTCATTAATCCTGACTGTCTCAATATCTGACATTACTTGTCTAACTTATTTATCATCTTGCTTTATTCTCTATTTCTATCTTGTTTTAGTGCATGTGACCAATTTTTAAATTCACTATTATTTTTCCTATTATTTATTTTTAAATACATGTGGAAATATAAAAACAAAGTTCATTGTACAAACCATTTGCCAAAACTTTTCTCAAATAAACTAATGAGCATCTGATAGCAAAACAATGCTTTAAGTCCTGCATTCCTGGTATAAATACAGAATTCAATTGCAGAAGTATAAGCACCAAATGCAGCATAAACAACAGATATATCTGAATTTAGATAATGAAAATACCTACAACCAACATAGAAATAACAATGCAAAAATATTTACAAAGCCTTGCTCTTTTGAGTCTTATGGACTAATAAATATGGAACTTTAAAACTATGTCTTGCAACTTTGAGTCATCTTAGCATCTGGTAAACACAACTTTAAACTTATGCCTTTCTCATTTTCAATGAGGTTTAGAGGCTGTATTTCATAGAAGGACTACATTAACTGATAATAATAGATAACTGGAAATATAAAACATGAAAGTAGGCTGGTATAGTATAACCCTCAACAAAATGACATGCAAACATTGCACTCTTAAGCTAATGACAAAACCATTTAGTAATTACCAGTACTAAAAGTACAGCTAAACAATCTCCAACATCCAACTGATCAATCCAATCTCTTTAAATCATAGTTAATTTTCTATTCTACTTTAAATGTTAACTCATATACACTCATCAATATCACTACCTTGATAATATATGATCAAATTATAACTTAATCATCATCTAGCCTCTTGTGATATAGTTTACTGCAATACATTTTTAAAAAATTAATTCTGTATAAAAAAATTTTTTTTTCAGATGTAATTTTTGAGGTTCATGCTATATGACAATACATTGACCACAACAACTCTATCATCATTGGGCCCACAATTGGTACTATTAGTAATGGTATAAAGTAAAAGTATGATTATGAAGTCAGATCTGATATGAGGTAAATATGGGGAGATAGGACACCACTTCATCATACTCCCTATAAAATACATAAAATTAAATATAAACTGAATACAGTGAATATAAATGAATAAATATAACAGAATTATGATAATCAAGAGACAAATAAGCATGAGAATCATCACAAAATAACATTATATAAGTAGTTATAAATCTTAATGTATTAACTCTTTTCATGAAAATATATAATTCTAAACCAAATGTTGATAGTGAGTGCCAGCTGGCTCAGAAATTAATTAATTTGTGTTTATTATCTATATCTTTTCATTTGAACTCAAAGTCAATGAGTTCTTTAGAATAGTAGTTATACTATAATAATAAGTTATAAACTATTTAATCAGCATGAGAAAATAATAAACAAATCAACAATCAACAATAATCAGTCATCCTTGTGATTGGATTTAAAAAGGTACACTACAAAACAGAATACTTGTCAAGCCACTAACAAATTTATGGGAATATATAATTCAATACTCTGGATGCACATATTTATGTGTCACAATATCTATCATTAAATAATAAAAAATAATAATAGTAGAATGATATATACTAATCATCAATACTCTTTTATATGATAACATTAACATACAGGCTGACTATAACTTAATTTCTAATACAAAAAAACAAAATGCAGTGAATGGACTTTAACGATAATACCTTTGAGCCAGCCATAATTGTAATCTGGATATCCAAACATAAACTCCTATATTCATAGCTCTCTAGAGATAGTTCAAGATCATAAGATTGTGGGGACTATAACTGTAAAATAAGAGAAACATAAATATAATAGCTTACTCTATTTTACATAATTTTACTGGGATTTTAAAATCCTTAAAACATTATGCTGTACTGAAATCAGGTTATTCTCACTGCACCTTCATAAAAAAGATCGTTGGAAAAATAAAAACATTAACACTAGAACATTTTTAAACAATTATTTAATAATCTAACTGATTAATAATTAAAAAATTAAAAAATGGCATGATAACATGATAATTTAAATTTATACCTTCCTATCAAAAAGTAGTTGGGATTAAAAAATAACTAAACAGGTGGTTTTATTCCTTAAATTAACTTTTTAATCAGAGATAAGACATTAAATTACCTTAACTCTTTGTATAATTTTGGAGAGAAAATATTAAAAAAATCATGTTTTGAAAGAGAATGTCAAATTAATAAAAAAGTATTCAAAATGATAAGTTATTATTTATATAAAAACATATCTAAATAAAAATATAGTTGTAGAGATAATGTGCATATTAAAAAAATACCTATTTCCATGGTTTTCTTTTATTTTTGAGTTCTTCTTTGACACTTGTATTTTACAGTTATTATGCAGGTTTTGTTTGTGAAGGCTTCTCAATTTCAGGCTAATTTACAGAGCTAATTTACCCATTCTCCATGATGGACACCATATGTAATGAATAAAAGAAAAACATATGTGCACATTGGGTAACATATGGGGTATAGGATATCATTGTTTTCCCCAATAAATGCAAATATAAAAGGAATATAAAAAATAAGAATATAAAGTGAATGGTTACATAAATATATAAGAAGCATGAAAGTCAGCATGATGAACCATGTAAGTGGTTATATTACAATAATAAATTATAAACTATGTCACCAGCATTATATATGAACAATAAAATTCATAATCAACAATAATTAACAATCATCCTTATGACTGAGCTTAAAAGAGGTACATTACAAAAAATACTTATTAAGCCACTGCCAAACTTAGGGTAAAATATAATTCAATCTTCTGCATATATAATTTGGTCACCTATGCTTTTAAAACATTTATTGACAGGAGAGTGAGTGCCCGATTTTATAATGCATTTATGAAAAGTAGTTTTCTTCTACATTCCATATATATAAATTTCTATATTATTAAATGTTATATGCCAGCTAATAAAGTTGTATCATAAGTAGTTAAAAATGAAAAAAACTATCTGTTTCCTGTGATATGGAATCTGAACTAGTGCAAGTAAGATGTCATATAAATTCACAAATAAGATAAGACCCTATATTCAAATACAGTGAAGAAATATTGGCTTATTTTATGAATAAGCTCTAAGCATAGGTGGACAAGTTATGCTTTTTAAAAGCTTATTGATGGGAGAGTGCATGCTAATTTTATAGCACATGAGAGTGACAGAATTGTCTCATGTCCACAATAAAGTGAATAAGTAAACTGATAATGTGTATTCTTATATATTTAATGCAAAAAATGTTTATATATAGAAATCAATTTTATAAATATTGAAATAAGTATTTATAATCACATATTATTAATGTAATATAAAAGAGAAAAAAATACTATTTTGTAAAAACAGAGGTGTTATTTTAAAGTACATAAATATAAAAGTTGCTTAAACATACATCATATCTAGAGAGGTTGAATAAAAAATTTTGATTAAAATTATTTTTTTTCTTAATGAAAAGAATATAAACCTATGTTGTTTTCAAAAATGTAAAATTTAAGAACATAACCATTGTACTGTAGTTATAATCTTTATTTTTTTTTACTTAAAAGGGAAAAAAATATTTAACATTAACATTCTATTTTTTGTTTGGAACATTTCTTAGTATGAAACTGTAAAACCAAGTAAAAGTTTAATTCTTAAGCTTGCAAAAGTTAAGATTATAAATGTTTCTAGCAAAACTACATGCTATCAATTTGAAATAACTCAGAAATGCATGCTGACTTGCTCTCTACTTGACCATCTAAACAACTATATGATTCACTACCTCTTACTGTTCTTGAAGTTCAATTGTTTAGAGGTTAAATGTGAATTGAAACCATGGGTAGTCGAATAGTCTGATCTAGTGAATCAAAATATCTTTGTTAGACTATTTGCATATAAGGCTGATCTAATATATATATATATATATATAAAAGCACATACAAAAAGAGATACCTACTTTTGTCAGAAAAATATATTACTATACATATTTATATAAAAAACTGACCTGCATATTTATGAAAGCATGATATATAAATCGAATTTGCTATTAAGAAAGAAATTCACTATATAAAATATGCATATCATTTAAAATATTGTAACAGTAAATATATTTATCTGCTGCAAAAAGTCTAATAAATAACTTTGATAATATAACAGCAATGGAAGCAAACTGCAGAAATTATAGAAAATGTCAAATTCATCTAAAGAAAGCAACAATTAAATTAATTTCCAATAATAAAAAAAAAAGTTAAATATGAACAAAAATTTTTTTAAATATAATTGTGCAAATTGTTATTTTTGTTTCATAGAAGATTGATGGTTATTTTATAATTTAAAAATGTAATAGAGTGAACAAAATACTGACCAAATTTATTTTATTACATATGAAATGAAAATTTAAATCCTTAAAAATTAATAATCACTGTTCTTATATTTTTTCTAAGCAAATAGAAAAAAAAATACATATACATTATTATAATAATTTAACCAAGAATTTAAAAGCAAATTAATAATTGTAATATTTTTATATTAATAAATGCAAATGTTTATGCCTGTATAAATACAAATTATTTAAATGCAATTAGCATATATATATATATATATATATATATATATATATATATATATATATATATATATATATATATATATATATATATATATATATTGTAATGGATTGGAATATACATATAAAGAAAGGTCTTAACAATTTAAATAGATCCAATCGTTGGAAAAGCTAAATGTAATGGATAGTATAATCTAAATAAAGAAAGAGTAAATTGTCCCAATCATTGGGTGGCAAATGTAATGGATTATATTTATACACATGTGGTAAATCTATGTATTCATGACTAACATGTTGTGTGATAAATGTAATGGATATCATTTATCCCAAATGTTATGTATCAAATGTAATAAAAGCCCTTCTCATAAGAAAATAAATAAATTAGCCCCAATCATTGAGGAAACAAAATGTAATAGATAACATTATCCAATTATATTTAGATAAATTGCATATCTGCCCTTCCAACTAGCTATACATGAAAAAAATCAAAATTATATAGAGCAATAATAATAATAATTTTATTGAATCCGATGGACATATTAAATAAATAAACTTATGTATATCTAAATATTTCAACTAGTATTGTCTTGTATAAGTGAATTTAAAACTAAATAATCACTAAAATATGAAATTAAGTTATGAATTTACTAAACTTCATAATGACTTTGGCACTATAAAAGAAAGAATAAAATATTAATACATTTCCAAATAAAATGCAAAGTCATTGCTTATAAAACAAATGGTACATACTTTGTTTCTAAATTATGGTTTGATTTTTAAATAGTATCACTATTTTAAATATTTTTTTAAAAATAAACCAAATACAAAAAAATATTATATACTTGCAATAAGTATCAATTAAATAAGCAAAGACATATTTGTTCTCAATAAATATGCATTAGTATAAACACAAACCAATATTTATGTCTTCCAAATATTCAACTTTTTAAAAAAAAAAAAAAAAAAAAAAATCAAATAAATAAAGATATATTGTGTACAATAAATATGCGTATTGGTATTTATGTTTTGCATAGAAGTTATTATGTGGCGTTAAAATGAAAGTAGATAAATAAATGAGTAAATAATTAACTGCTAAAATATTATAAAATTAATAAATTAGATAATGGATATGCTCTCAAAGCTAGGTTAATCAATTGAATAACATTACATCAAAAGAAACCATCAAAAATCCACTCCCCTACACTATAAAGGTTTACGTACTCTATCCATTTTTGAATCATGCTTACTACTAAAAGCATTGAATACTCAAATTTATTATCTATAATGAGTCTCACTCAGGCCTATAAATATAATATCTCTTTGGCTACTTAGCCAATTAGTGCTAACTTATCACCTAATATAAATATGTGACTTATTTCACATAATCTTTTATTTGTTAGTTTTACATACATACATACATACATACATACATACATACATACATGCATGCATGCATGCATGCATGCATGCATACATACATACATACATACATACATACATACATACATACATACATACATACATACATACATACATACATACATACATACATACATACATGCATGCATGCATGCATACATACATACATACATACATACATACATACATAACATACATAACATACATACATACATAACATACATACATACATAACATACATACATACATACATACATACATAACATACATACATACATAACATAACATACATACATAACATAACATACATACATAACATAACATACATACATAACATACATACATACATACATACATACATACATACATACATAACATACATAACATACATAACATACATACATACATAACATACATACATACATACATACATACATACATACATACATACATACATACATACATACATACATACATACATACATACATACATACATACATACATAACATAACATACATACATAACATAACATACATACATAACATAACATACATACATACATACATACATAACATACATACATAACATACATACATACATACATACATACATACATACATACATACATACATCCATCCATCCATACATCCATCCATCATCCATCCATACATCCATACATCCATACATCCATACATACATACATCCATACATCCATACATCCATACATACATCCATCCATCCATCCATCCATCCATACATCCATACATCCATCCATACATACATACATCCATACATCCATACATCCATACATCCATACATACATACATCCATACATCCATACATACATACATCCATCCATCCATCCATCCATCCATACATACATACATACATACATACATACATACATACATAACATACATACATACATACATAGCATACATACATACATACATACATACATACATACATACATAACATACATACATACATTACATACATAACATACATACATAACATACATACATACATACATAACATACATACATACATAACATACATACATACATAACATACATACATACATACATACATACATACATACATACATACATACATACATACATACATACATACATACATACATACATACATACATACATACATACATACATACATACATACATACATACATACATACATACATACATACATACATAACATACATACATACATACATAACATACATACATAACATAACATACATACATAACATACATACATACATACATACATTCATACATACATACATAACATACATACATACATAACATACATACATAACATCCATCCATACATACATACATACATCCATACATACATACATACATACATACATACATACATACATCCATACATCCATCCATCCATCCATCCATACATCCATACATCCATACATACATACATACATATATCCATACATACATACATACATACATAACATACATACATACATACATCCATACATCCATCCATACATACATACATACATCCATACATACATACATACATCCATCCATACATCCATACATCCATCCATACATACATCCATACATCCATACATCCATCCATACATACATCCATACATCCATACATCCATACATCCATCCATACATACATCCATACATCCATACATACATACATCCATACATACATACATCCATACATACATACATACATACATACATAACATACATACATACATAACATACATACATACATACATACATACATACATACATACATACATACATGCATACATACATACATACATACATACATACATACATACATACATACATACATACATACATACATACATACATACATACATACATACATACATACATACATACATACATACATACATACATAACATACATACATACATAACATACATACATACATAACATACATACATACATAACATACATACATACATACATAACATACATACATACATAACATACATACATACATACATACATACATACATACATACATACATAACATAACATACATACATAACATAACATACATACATAACATACATACATACATAACATAACATACATACATACATACATACATACATACATACATACATACATAACATACATACATACATAACATACATACATAACATACATACATAACATACATCCATACATACATAACATACATACATACATAACATACATACAAACATACATACATACATACATAACATACATACATACATACATGCATGCATGCATGCATGCATGCATGCATGCACACATACATACATACATACATACATACATACATACATACATGCATGCATACATACATACATACATACATACATACATACATACATACATACTGTACTGGTCGAAACCCACCACCACCGCAAGTCAAATCGGATTCAAACTCAGCTTAACCAAAACTGAATTCAAACCCAACTCAACAGCTCAGATAGCAGAAATCGACGGCACAGTGCTATGCGCCAAGAACTAGCTCCACGGTTGGTGAGGACTAGAGACCCTTTTACTGACACGAATATCAATTAACTTTGACTACTTTTAAATCGAATCATATGTATGTTCGGGTTGCCAACACAGACAGCGAGTATTAACATTTAAATAATTATAAAAGAATGATGAACTGAGAAACCAAGTATGTTAGAAAATATTTAATAAGAATAATTTGTTTTGTTTCAATCAAAATATAGAATGCATTAATTACCTCTAGTCTTTAAAAGAATTGATAAATATAATAAGAGTGGTGGTCCTTATCATATGCCAACAAGTATTACACAACATGGGATTCTATGTCTATGCCCCCAACGAGAAATATAAAGGCAGATAAAGGTATTCATTAAGAACGGAAATGATTGTTCTAATTTTATTACGGTGGAATGTGAGATTTATTTTCACATTCGGAAATCTATTCATGAAGAGCAAAACGTACTTTAAGGCATAACTTTAATCTTAATTTGAAAACTGATTTAAACTAAATATATTTGAGAATTGGTTCGGCTTTAATTTAAATCACTTCATCACGAATTACGAGCACGGAGCGGGTTTTACCGGGACAAAGATGCACGGTACTGACGAATTACAAGGCAGAGAGTAAAATTGAAAGATGATCGCTAGTCGATGATCGAAGTCCTATGGCGGCTTGCATTTGGCAAGTCTTACGCCCTTTGACTAATGAATAGGAAAGGAAGTACTGTCTTCCTCGAGAAATTTAAATATGATCACCGACCAGCCTAACGGAGCGGAAGATGGCCCTACGTCAGCAACGTTTGATGATGATGACTTGATAGTCATCGTTGAAAAATAAAACCCATGTAGAATGCTCTACGTGATGACTTGACCAATTAATTAAAGTCAAACGAGCTTTTATCGAACTATTTTAAAACACTTATAAACAATATTAATTCAGCCCTAATATCTTGATCTTCCGGAATCTTAATACAAAATAACAAAAGTTGAATTACAATATATTTTAACCCTTTATCGACCCTTTTGCAAAAACATTTTAAATATATATATATGGATAAATAAATCAATATTAGTGAAGCAAGAAATAACATTTTAACATTACGTGAGTATATAAACACTTGTAACTTAGGAGCTGGGGACATAGGTGAAAAACGGAACAAATAATTTATTATTAGCTAATTATAAAAATAGTAAACGTATAATATTTTCTTTCGACTCGATGATTAATAGAACTTATAAATTTAGTTCTAATGGGCGAGAATAACTATTTAAAATTTATATTATATTATTTGCGTGAGGCAAATAGAACCAAGGAGCTCATCGAGTCGAAAAATTATTGGCATATAATTTTAAATACGACATTAATAAAGCACACAAATATATATATTAAATGAACCGCCAAGTAAGAAAAGAAAAAGTTTAAAGACTAGAGATTTAAAGAATTACGAGATAGATTTACAGTAGCATGAATAAAAGGTTTTCTAAAAATTGTTACATTAAAGAATAAAGAGCTCTTAAATAGGAGGAGAGTAAAATAAAGTTCGAACTGGCCAGAAAGTTTAACGTTCATTATAGAAATATATTACCCTTCCGTGCTTGTCCTTAAGTTACTCCTCCAAGTTGTTGAAAACGTAGGCACCATTGATTGATTATTGGAACAGTATTTTAGTAGCTTTCATTATTTTAGCAGAATGATCGATCCGGAAAATGGTTCAGCAGCTCCAGTGAAGATTCCTCGGGACTTTAGGAACCGTAGCCAGATCCCTGATGTTCTAGCCCTCTATCATGATGAAATACAATTTTTATACACACAGAGTTCACTGCACTACTCTACAACCAAAACTAGTTTTTTCTTTACTTTTCAGGGCTATATATCTACTGTTCACTGATGCCTCCGGCTAGCGCTCATTTTATTATCAATCTGTTTTTTTTTTATAATTAGTTGTTTTCAGAAACATTCCTTCGATAAGGCTTTCAAACTAATTTTTGAATTCCTTTCCTAATTAGAAAATGAATTCTTAAAGTCTGAAATGATTTTAATTAAAAATTGAATTCTTATATTTTTTTTATTAATAAAACTTTACTGTTGTTTTTGAGAATTTGAAAGCCTTTGGAAGGAATGTAGCTTTTAATCGCAAAACTTTACAAATTATTTAAAAGTAAAAAAAAACAAGTATTCCCGACGCAATGAAACTTTCGAACAATTATATATATTTAATATTTACAAACATATATACGCACAATCCAGGCAATTTAATATATGTAAATTCACGAACATTTTATCATGAATTTATTTAGAGAATTGATCCAATTTAAACTAAACTAATTAATTTTACTACGTATTTGAAACAAGTTATTCATTATGGAAATTAGCGTGGATTGAACGTATAAAGCCCCATTGCATCGGAAATTTAAAGTTAGTATTAGGGTAAATAACATGAAGCTAGGATCGAACTCAGATCCGACTGCTTCAATACATACATACATACATACATACATAACATACATAACATACATAACATACATACATACATACATACATAACATACATACATACATACATACATACATACATACATAACATACATACATACATAACATACATACATACATAACATAACATACATACATAACATAACATACATACATAACATACATACATACATACATACATACATACATACATACATACATACATACATACATAACATACATACATAACATACATCCATACATACATACATACATCCATCCATCCATCCATCCATCCATCCATACATCCATCCATCCATACATACATCCATACATCCATACATCCATACATACATACATCCATACATCCATACATACATACATACATAACATACATACATACATACATCCATACATACATACATACATCCATCCATACATACATACATACATCCATCCATCCATCCATACATCCATCCATACATACATACATACATCCATACATCCATACATACATACATCCATACATCCATCCATACATACATACATACATACATACAT
>JAQFVV010001460.1:27500-68362 GCA_028023455.1 Epiperipatus broadwayi
TATTTCTTTACTTTTCCTTAACATTTGACTGCATTCTATCATAAGTTGAATTTTCAAGAAAATATTACATCAACAATGACTTGTCAGTTTCAAATGCATGTATATTTTACTTTCCAAGATTTCCTTCCTTAAAATTGAAATATTGAATTTAATACATCGACTGATTAATTCCAATTGTTTCCGAATGCTTATTAAGTTTACAATTGTAGATCTTTAGATAGCTATCTTAAATGTTAAGTTCAAGATGTGATGTAAATACATATATCTTGAGTTATTGCTTAGTTTTTTGTTTTTTAATTGAGCTAGGATAAGGAAAACAAGGTGCAGTCAACCTTGAATGTGATGTATTCTATTTACCCCTTCATTGTTGATGTATTTAAATATAGTAGTTTATCCAATTATTCTTAAGAATAAAGATAACAAATATAAAAAGTACAATTAATTTCTCCTTCAGTTTTTTTTTAAATGGCAATTTCTTTTCTTTTTATTCTTTTTTCTTCATGTGCAAAATAACAAGCTGATCTAACAACAATTGTTGATACATTTTTCTTAACAATAACATTTGAAGTAAAATAATGTTTATCATATAAAAAATATTACATCGAAAATTTATTTGATAGCTTTAAAAATATATATACATAAATAATAAATTATAACATTGCATTTTTTATAATCACCAAAAATAAAATAATCTTTTTTTTATAATTAAAAATTTATGTTTTTATTTATAATATTGATATACACACATATTAATTAGAATATGCCATTACTGCCATTTAAAATCTCACCATCAAAAAACAATAATAATTAAAGTCATGTACCAGTAATAAAGAAACAAAATCATAAACCAAAAACAATAACTATAACTAACAACCGTAAACAATAATAGCACTCAATATAAAAATCATATCAAAGAGTTTTTTAAATCAAAAATGACACTTTAATAAAGGTGGATTTGTTGATCTTTTACTATATATATATAAACCAACTAACCTGTATTCTATTACTAATAATTGAATATATTAAAAAAATTTGAATAAAATTTGAATTTTTCTAAAAATATTTAATGCTCAATAAATTTTACAAGGGCAGTGTTTAGAATGTAACAATATAGAAATCAATCAAACCTCCACAACAGTGTCCTTAAACTAAATGATAAAACTTTAAGGATTGGTTCATATAATAACATTTAAGTTTAGAAATAAGACTGGCCACTCTTATTTCCTTAGAATCCTATCTTGTAGCGTGGGTAACAGTATCATTGAAGCTTTAATATCTAGTGTAACAACACTGGGTTTGATTGCTTCTATATTGTTAAGGATATTTAACAATTAATAATAAGATGAAAATAATCCAACATATAATTATAACTAAAATATCATTATTACAATCTTTCAAGCAAACACCAAGTCAGCATACATTTACTGATTATATTTATTGTTTTGTTTTCTACCTCTATAATAATTAATAATTATGTCATAATTGAAAATAAGTCAGAATAAGATATAATAATCTATTTGTTTTATTGAGGAACATATCATTACTTAGAGTTATTACAATAAATTAACTAAGTACTAGATTAAAAATTTTGTGTTTAATATTACAAATCTAGTTTAAGTATTTTGAATTTCATACTATTGTAGTTATATTTAGCAGTATCTTTCTGTATAAAAATGAAGATTGGTTACAAAAAAATTATTTGTGGATTTTATATATATATATATATATATAAATATATACAATATATATATTTATATATATATATATATATATATATATATTGTAACCTATAGTAATAACAAAACAAATGTTATTGGGATGGTCATAAGAAGAATTGTAACCTTAAAAATAGGATTGGGGAACAGTTATATAACCAAAATGGAAACCTAGGGTTATGTATAACTAATAATAATAATAGCTAAAATAATAATAATATAGAGGCTAATCACAATAAGCTTTAATTATAAACATGAGCTATGCTCTATAATAAGAGCAAAATAAGCATTAATATGATAAATGGGCAGCACAAGACACAGAAAGGATTAGGTTACTTTTAAAATTTTCTTTTTCCTGCACATCTTCCAAAATACAATCAAATCTTATAATTGTCATGACTATCTTTCCAAAATGATAAGTTTTAAGATATAATTTTTTTATTAAATTAATACATGTCTTTTTATGTCACATAGCTCATTCTTAATAAATTGATATTAAACATAGCAATTCTTTCTCAAATAATTTATAAATAAAATCTCAGGGTCTCTTTATGATAAATTCTTTCATAACTCATAATTTTGTTATTCTCCTTATTACTTAAAATCAAACAAGAATGTGATCCTAGTAAAACAATATTAGCAAAAAGATATGACCTTAAACTTTAAGATTATATCTTAACTGAATCAAATAATGACTAAATTGAGAATTAAAATTAAAGAAGATGAAACTCTTACATTGAAAGAACTATAATACATCAGGATGACACCTGTGATATCATAAGTAAAAAAGGGATTTTGTTGCTACCCAAAATAGTATACCAAAAGATCTTCTTTTAATTTTCTACTAAAATAAAATAAAGCAATCTTATTATCTTAACTCATAATAAATGAAGTTATGTGAACTTACGGTTTTATCAAAAATAAACAAAATCGACTAAAGTGATTTTATATTAGTTGAATAAAATGTTTTTATCATTTTTGTATGTTATCTTAACATCAATAATATAATTTTAAATAAAGTGATTTTCATATCATATTTCTTTATACTCTTGTACTGTCAATGAATAAAAATAAATAAATATGATTGTGTGGTAATATTATTAGATTTCTGAAAAATGCAAATGAGGATAAGAAAATATATAAGCATGAATATATTTGCTCCACTTTCTCAAAAATATTTGTGCTTCAAAAAGTTTATTTTAATATCTGCCCATCCCTTTTCTGCATAATTAAATGGACATATTAAGGACAACATGGGTGTGACAATAATATTAGTATTAAAAATGATTTTGAGCATTTTATCCTTGGATTTTCAATAAAATGGATGACTAAAGGTTGGATAGTGGAGACAATTGAAGCTTGTCCATTACATTTTGAAGATTTGCTATTCTAATATAAACTGAACCCTGACTGTATATAAGTGGGGAAGATGGTGATGTGGATTGGATGATGCATGCTGAATCAGCATGAAATATTATCCTTTCACATGTGTGTGGTCATGTGATCAGTTGTATAAGATAGATTGAACAGATGTAGGGATGTTTAAGTTCAAGTCCCTTATAATTACATTAAATTTAGTATAGACAATAGGCACTTATTTAAATATTACATATTCAGCCTGTATTAAACTTATTCCTCTTCTATATAATTAAATGGACTTATTATAGTCTTATGCATAAGGAATCAGATTAAATTAAGGTCAATATGGCTAAGACAATAATAATGACATCAATAAAGGCTTTGAACATTCCATTCTTGGATTTTTAATGAAATGGATGGTTGAAGAGTTGGACAGTGAAGACGATTGCAGTTTGTCCATTAAAGTTTAAAGATTTGATATCTTACTATAAACTTAGCCCTGATTGTATATACATCAGGTGAGATAGTGATCTGGACCGAATGATGAGTGCTGATTCAGCATGAAATATGTGTATTGAAGATCATTTATCTTTTTCACATGCAAGTGATCATGTATATCAGTTGTATAAGATAGATTGGATAGGAGTAAGGAGCTTGAAAGTTCAAGTTCAAGTCCCTTATAAATATATATATATATATATATATATATATATATATATATATATATATATATATATATATATATACAACAAATAAAATGTCCATTACTTAAAACTATTGTAATAACAATAAAATAATAAATAAAATGGTAATTAATTAATATATACAGTATTTCAATCTGCAGAAATACTTTTGGTTAATTCCTTTAACTCTTCTCAACCGCAGTTAAATTCAAAAATTATAACGGAAGCAAATGTCATAATTCAAATCCCATGAAATCCAAATTTTAACATTAGCAGTTTGGCTATTAATTATGCTCATTTCATTTCTGTTTATTAAAATGACCACCTTATTTTTTATTATGGTTTCTCTCTTCATGAAGAATTTTAGTCCTTTCAAGATCAAACAAATTTATATTTACATGTCCTTTCATAATCCAAGAAAACTGAAACAGTCAATAAATTATTGCTGGTACTTAAGTATTAGTTAAGCTATGATGTATTACCTTGAAAATATATTACTCTAATCTTCTGATCTTTAAGATAACATCTCCTAGTGATTTGCGGACAAAGTTAATCACTAAAATTTGTCTGAAAATCACATGTAGGTGTTACATTAAGGATTGAAAGATTAGAGTAGTATGTTTTCGGGATAATATCTCATAGCAAAAAAAATAGTAAAGGATATTGAAAAGAAAAATAGTAAAGAAGTAATACTGAAAGCTGAAATGTTAATTTGCTCAGACTAGCACATATATTCTGATTCTTCGGATCTGCAAACCATCGGATCCCCCCCATACAATTGCCAGTGCTCCATGCTGAAATGTCGAATGTAATTATAAATTAATTGCAATTTACTAAAATTATTGTAAATTCAAATTGACTACAAAATAATTGCAGAAAAATGTATAAAAAATATTTATAATTTTAAAATTAAACAGACAATAAAGAACACTCTTCCCGATATATTGTGAATCTGTCATAAATGGTGCCGTAAAAATGTCTTAATTGAAACATGCTATATAGTCTTTTTTTACTGAAAATAAAGATAATTTATAAAGAAAATGGAAAAGAAGACAACCCAAAAGAAGCAAAGAAATTTTTTTAAAAATAATACCACAAATATCAGTCCAAAATAAAAAATAACATGTAATTATGACATGCTCACGCATAGTCTTTTTTTACTGAAAATAAAGATAATTTATAAAGAAAATGGAAAAGAAGACAACCCAAAAAAAGCTAAGAATTTTTTTTAAAAAATAATACCACAAATATCAGTCCAAAACAAAAAATAACATGTAATTGTGACATGCTCATGCTGATAAAAAAATCACAAAAGACAAAGAAAGGACAAAATTTCACATAGCTCTCTCAACTTTTTAAATCTCACAGGTCATCATGATCAAAAAATCACATTCCCACATATTAGTCATGCCAGTGTCTTTGTTGCCATGACATTATTTATCTAATCTTCGATGAAATCTTACCAGCACAAAACATGTTAAGCGTAGTATGTCATAGTTTAACTATTACTTAAGAACCTTATTGTTAGTTTTACTTTTCACATGCTTGTATAACAATTCAGGCTCCTTTAATCTTTTCTTAATAGTAACCTCAATTCATCTATATATGATAACATACTTCCATAAATAATTTGATACAAAATATTACTTTTTTGCTTAACAGGTATGACACTTTTAGACTTTTAGATTTAAAAAGTTGAAGATTAATAATAAAAAAAGGATATTTCAAATGCTCAAGAGAAATTTTTTAATGATATATATATATATGTTAAAACGAAGATTTGCCCGCAAAATATGTATTTTATATATATATATATATATATAAGGATGGGTCTAATGTTTTATTTTATATTACAATTGATGTTAATAAGTTAGTGAACAATTCTAAAAAGGGCACACCAGTCAAGCAAAAAAGTCATGTTGTGTATCAATTTTTTTGTGGATGTATGTTATCATATATAGGTGAGTCAAAAGATTAAAGGAACATTAATAGTTGTACAAGCAAGTGAATAGTAAAAATAATAATAATGACTGCTTCAGTATTTTTGAACTTTCTATAATATATAATAGCCATTATATTTATTTTTATTTATATATTGTGCCAGTTAGGAGGCTCCTTCAAAATATGATTATATATGTATAGAACTTAAAAAAATCTATATCAAGTTGTTATTTCACTTGGAAATAATAATTGCTAAATCTGCCAATTGATAACTCTCTATTTATCTGGCAAAATATGCCACCTACCACAAGATTTTAATTAATATCTTAACCATATTTTTTATTACTTATTTTGTTTAAAAGTAATTCAAATTTAAAATCAATGAAGAAATATCAGAATTTAGTTAGTACTGATATTTAGTAGGTAAACTTCAATAACAATTTTTACTTGCGATGACACTATATTTAAAATCTCTACTAGAAAAGAAAATGAAAATATTTTGTTAAAATAACATTATTCACTTGCACATTAACACTTCATATATATATATATATATATATATATATATATATATATATATGTGTGTGTGTGTGTGTGTGTGTGCGTATGTGCATGTGTGTGGGGGGATATTTTTAATATTATATAAACATTATTATATCACTAATTTAAAGCAATAACTGAATGAAATTCATAAGAGAAAAGTGACGTGGCAACAGGAAAAAAAATTATAAAACAGACATTCTTTTTTTTTTTCAGAATGAATGTTTATTCATAAAAAAACAGATACAGGTACAGTTGGCAAAAAGGTTTACAAGGGAGTGATTATACAATAAATTGAAATTTCAGGAGCAACATGGTAAAAGGTGAATGATACATGTGAAAAAAGAAAGGGAAGTGGAAAGGGGAAAAGCTGTGTAGTCCAGGCTGGTCTGAAATGCATGTCTTTGTGATTGAGTCCTATAACAAGGGCTTTGAGGATGGGAGCTGGAGGATTGCTCAAGTGTCTATGAGGAGTGGAAGTGGGATTAGTTTGGTATCTCTGGTTTTGAGAAAGTGAATTAGGTCCAAGAGCTTTTGATTCACTGAGTGTACTCTCCGGTCAAAGATAATGGCACATCAGAGCAACCAGAGAGCATAGATAATGAAAACTGATAGTCGAATAGCTGCTAAGACTCCTGTTTCTATGGATTCTTGAAGGATGAAGATAGTATTCCTGTACAAGGAAAGGCAGGGGTTGATGACATTTCTCATGCCAGCAGAAATGGACATTTAAGTAGGAACTGCTGGAAAGCTTCATTGTCCATTTTACAGAGCTGACATATGGGAGAGATCTTGGTGAATCCCCTATAGTTGATCAAAAATTGATTTGTGGGAAGGGAGTGAAGATTGATTTTGAGGAGGAAATCGAGGAATTTTGCCTCAAGGGACCACCTTTTGAATTTGTGGATTATTGGAACATTGGTAAGTTTGAGGAATGTAGGGGACATAATGGAAAAGACTGGAGTCTAATTAAAAACATCCCAGTACTTTAGTTTGCTGCTGATGGATGGTATAACAAAGCCAGCCTTTTGTAAGATGTTGGCAAAGAGTGAAGTCCATGTCCTGGGCCTGCCACTGGGAGGAGGATGGTTGGTGGGTGTGATAATGATATGCACAAAGTTGGCAGGAAATTGACTTAGGAGTGTGAGAATAATGTTGTGAGATCTCTGAATCAGAAGAGTGTTGATGGAGTGCAGGCTCAACTGATTGAGGTTTTTAGGAAAACTAAGTTCTTTTTAGGCAGATGGCCACAACCTTTCTACCGCATAGAAAATGGGTGCAAAGGGAATTGACTTGGATATAAAGGAATGTGTAGGTTGAACAATGGGGAGGTAATTTGCTATTTTAGGTAACACTAGAAGATTGAGGAGGGTGACTTTCACATAAAAAGAGAGGTAGATGCATGTGATAGTGCTGAGGGTAGATGATATGCTTTGATAGTGTGGTTTGGACCCATACTCTCATATGCCTAGGAGACAGCATAAGAGGGAATTTGAAGAAGTTGTGTAGCTTGGCATTGAAAATGAAAGAGATTTGTTTACCAGTTGATAGTTGTCAGGCCATTGATTTATCACTGCTAAATTTCAGCCTGTGTGTTTTGGTGTACCATGTGAGAATCTGTTGAAGACTGGGGATGAAATCAACAACTGAGGGAAGAAAGATGTCAGGGAGGTCATGTTCTAGCCTGAGCATAAAGGGATTCAGAAATGTGGTGAACAACAAAGTGCTCACTGGAGCGCCCAGAGGGATGGATATGTTAGTTGTGAAGCCAGGGACAACTTTCCCATCCAGGCTTACTAGGATTTCTGTGTTGGAGAGGAGATTGTGGAGGATGGACAGAAGGGCCTCTGGGATGTTCAGATTCCTGAGAACACCAAGAAGCAGGTCAACCCTCATGGAGTCAAAAGCAGCCTGTATGTCTAGTTGGACAGCGATGGGCCTGCCATTTCAAGACAACCTAACATATTCAGTGGTCATCTTAAAGAGTGTGGCAGCACCAAGAGTGGAACCCCCCTTATAAGCAAACTGTGAGGCAGAAAGGGCAGGGAGTATGAATTATCCTAGTGACTCTTTAATGGTAGACTTAATAAGTTTTATGAGCGGAGAGGTCATCAAAAGTGGCCTAAGACTCTTGAACTCATTAGATGGCCAATATTTCTTAATGAGAGGGATTAATGTTACTGAATGGAGACCCTTAATGATGTAAACATCTGAGTCCAAATTGTTGATCATGTTGAGAGTAATGAGGATGGTGAACGACTTAGGTGGAGAAAAATAAACTTGCAGATAACATGAGGACCAGGGTTGACATGGTCAGGAAAGCTTTTCAGTTTGTTGAGTAGTATGGCCTGGGTGATTCCAGGATCAAAGCTGACATTCAAGGTGGATGGCATAGTGAAAGGAGGAATGTCAGCTTTGAGAAGCATGTGCTTGTAATAGTTTCTCAAATGAAGGAGCAATTCCTGACCTATGTAGGATTTGTTGCTGACTGTAATGGACAAGTGGGTAGTTTGCTTCCTGTAGGAACCAAGAGCCCACCCCAGGTAACTTCTGGTTCAACAATGCTGATTCCCCATGTATGTCTGGGTGCATTTGACTGAGATTTACTCAGCCAAGGCCATTTGAGCATCACAGTATTGAAGTTTTAGTTGGATGATTGTGCTAATGTCTAATGGCCCACTTTTCTGATCACTCAGTTACTGTGAAATTTTGTCCATGGAAGCCAGCAGCTTGAGTGGCTCTTGGAAATTCCAGTGTATTTGTGGATGGCAGCTTGTAGAATTTCCACAAATGTGAACCATGCAGATATGGGCTCCATTTGAAGGATATTGATTTTATGAACTTATATATAAATTTCTGAAAGCAATGCTATTGGCATATTTTGTTTGTTGAGGAATCATATTGTTCTTCTGAGGCCAAGGTTTACTGGAGGACTAGAGTTAAAGTCAAGGAGATGTGTAATGCCTTGTGATCTGAAAACAGTATGATGTGGAGTTGGGCTGATTCAGTCATGAAATGGATATCAGAAGAATAGAATGTTAAATCAATGAAGGTCTGATGCTTAGCAGTGTAGGCATTGTCTGGGAAAAAGCCCTGGCCACACATTAAGCCCCTGGAGAATAGATGTAGATATTTGTTTGTAAAGGACTGGTAGTCCATATTGAAGTCACCCAGAAGAAAAATGGGAAAGGAGGTGGTAGTTGTAATGTTGCTGATTCAGGGAATAATAGATTTAATGAGGGTGTCACTATCATTGGAGGGCAGAAAAAAATCACAAGATTTCTGAAGTGCTCAAATTGCACCTCCAAGATAAAAAAATGAGCATCGATATGTATGATGGAAAAGGTGGAGGGAGGGGCACATTAATTAATGAGGATGGTGACTTCTCCAGCAGAAGTCAAGGCAGTAGAATACTTGAACCAAAGTTGGACAAAGTGGAGTAAATCTTGTAGTTGAAGTAAGGGGAGAGTTTAGTTTCAGCAGGGAAGAGGATGTTGGGAGAGTTGGATTCAAACCAATGTTTGAGAGCAAGGAGCCTATTGATTTAATTAATGCCCTGAATGTTTAAACCAACAACAGAGATTTATGCATATGTGACGTCAAGATATGGACATAATGAATGGAGAAACAGAATTCGAAAATGTTTATGGTGATCAGGGATGAACTGGGCTGGGAGAGATGTGAGGAGTATGGTTCTTTCTTCTCCTTCCAGAATTGCACAATGATTCATTCTTGACATCACTTGATGAACTACTGTCTGAGAAAAATTCTGCAGAGGAAGGTGAGAAAGTGCAAAGGAAAGAGGCCGATGAGGCCCAGGTTGAAGCCAGAGAATTCTTTGCTGAAAGAATTATTTTTTCCTTGTACATTCTGTATATCTGAGACTTACCCTGGGTTCCAGAAGAAGATCCATTATGGTTTCAGTAGGAAAAGCAAGGATGATAATCTGCCTGTCAGAGTTGGTGTCACTATCAGATGAGTTAGGGTGTGCACACTTCTGTTGTTGGTTGTTAGTGGTGGAAAGGCCAGAGTTAGAAGACTCATACAGGATGATTTCTGAGTTTAAATTAGTGGACATGTCCATCAAGGAAAGAGGGTCATGTGGTGGAGTAGTAACTGAGAGTGGTGGGCTGTGAGTTTAATTAAAATGATGTGGCCTAGAGAAAGCTGGAGTCTTACTGGAAGGTAAGATGGTGGTCGAATGCTGAAAGGTTGAATTGATATCAGATTGTGGTGAGAGATTAGCTGAAGGAGAAAACTCATATATATTAGAGCTGTGTTGAGCACAGATGTGGTTTAGGCCCTTTTTATGGCAAAAGTTGCATTTTTAAGGGCAGTTCTAAATGAGGTGGTTGCTGTTTTGCAGGTGAAACATTATGGCCTCATCCCTTAATCGAGATGATCAAAGGTGATAGATCAGTTGCTATTGTTGTGGGAATGCTTTCAGGAGAGAGGCCTTTTTAAGGATGAATTAAAAAGAGACTGTGTTGGTAAAAGTGAGACGATTGGTGAGAGGATCCCTAATGTACTTGAATAAGGTAACTTGTCCAAATGCCTCGAGATATTTCTGTTGGTGCTGACTCTCCATCCCTATGAGACAGTTTTTGATAAACCCCTTAATTATGGATGGTCTATTTGTGTCTATTGCAACCAGGAACATATTGTGTAAAAATTGGATCTGTTTTTGAAGGCCTGTCTTTGTATTGTGTTGTGAAATATTATTGCCATATAACTGACCATTAGGAAGGGTGCGGATTTTATGTATATTAACAGTTAGATAGTTGAGTTTGATAAGATTATAGAGCTGCTGTGTTGGAAATTTATGGATTCCATATTGTAAATCTGTGATCACCAGAATGACAGACTGTCACTCTGGTAGCAACAAAGTGACTT
This sequence comes from Epiperipatus broadwayi, assembly GCA_028023455.1. Taxonomy (NCBI): domain Eukaryota; kingdom Metazoa; phylum Onychophora; class Udeonychophora; order Euonychophora; family Peripatidae; genus Epiperipatus; species Epiperipatus broadwayi. The sequence goes on from JAQFVV010001460.1 coordinate 38,632, forward strand.
GAGAAGAAGAAATGGAACTGGGTGGTTAAATTGTGCTGAGATCACTGTGTGATTCTCTGGTGTGAGTTGTTTAGTAGGAATGAAGGTTACTAAGGTGGCTGAATCATGATTGTTAGGATTGTCCTCATCAAGGCCCCACAGATTTTAAAGGAGCTCATCTTGGCATGCTCGTGATGTGGTTATATTGGGATTTTTTTGGTATGATGCTGGATACAGCCTGAGCATAGGAATTAGCAAAGACTTGCTGAGATTTTAGACAGCTATCAATGGATGGATTTTTAAAAAGGGATTGCTGTATAGTGCGACTGATATTAGTGGGAGTAATGTTGGCAGACTTGGTTGCATTCATAGATTGAGATAGGTAATCATGAGTAGCATCATCTTTGGAGTAATTATTGTGTATTAGATTTTTAGAGGATTCAGAGTTGGCCGAGGTTTCTGCATTAAACTTAAGTGTAGCAGACTGATTTTTTCCCCCTCATAGTTGAGGAATTTTTAATGCTCCCAGTTTTGCTTGGAGCAACATTTGATTGGTCAGATTACATTTTGGGATTGCTTTTTGTCTTTGATGGGGCAAATTTCAGCCTGTAGGGGAGAAAAATCCAGAAGGTCTGGAGATAGAGATCTTTAAATAGATTCTATGCTGATGGTGTCTTCAATTGAGTTTTCTTTGGAATTTAATTTAGTTAACATTTTTGGAAGTTTTGAAGGTTTTTGTTGTTGTGAATTATGTTTTTGTACATTTTTGCTGCTAGGGGTGATGGCCATCTTTAAACTGTTTGAAAGAATTAAGGATTATATAAAGAAAAAATTTTGAAGTGAAAACTAGAGAATTTGATTTTAAAAAATGAAGCAAATCCACACTGGAGAGATTGTTAATGTTAATTTTATTGCTAATGCAAAAATTGACTAGAATTTTAGGCAGTTTACTATCCAAGAGGGTGTGTGTGTGAGAAAAGATCATTTTTATGACTGAAATAATATGGAACAACATGTAAAAAATTTGATAAATATGTTTTGAGTGATAGAAAAACTGGGGTAGGAAATGAAGTCAGGAGTCTAAGAGGGAATAAAACCCTCTATGATACACAGAACAGTGAAACTACCCAACAATCAGGGGGAAGAATCTGGTTGTCTATTGTAGATGAGCAGATGGTAGATACAATAAAATAATAAAAAAATACCCTAAAACTGATAGTTGTGAATGAAAAGGCACACAAACAGCAAATAATGTTTTTTAAAGGGATAAGTACATATAAGGAATACCTTTGATTGCAGCAAAACTGACTTTTTAAAGTCTTTTTAAGATGTTCTGTGAAGCAAGTGACTTTTTTTCTAGAAGCAGCTCCACCTGAAGAAACAGACAATCTTTTTCATGAAAATAAGACAGATCGATAAGTTAACACTAAAAAGATAACTTTTTATTAACTTTATTGGACACTTATTTTTGAGAGAGAGCATCTATACACAGTTATGCCAATAAACTATCTAGATGAAACTATATTCCAATTAGCTTATTCTATTTACTAAAATATCTGCATTTGTAAGGCCAGTTAGAAAAAGAACAATAAAAATGGATTGGTAGATTCAAACATGTTGGCATCTGTTTTCTAGGACTATGGATTTGAATTAAGACCATCTAATAAATAAAAAACATGACTTCCAGTACATTATAAATTTGTTCCTACTTTTAGCAAAATATTCATTCTAATTGCCATTCGAATTTGGAACATACACATAATAAAACCAAATAATTGTGTTTGAAATAGGGTAAAGTATTGGCCATTATAAGTAAAATAAAATGTCAGTTTCATAGAAGGAAACAAATTAAATTTTACATGAATATCTTAAAAATTGTTCACTAAGGATAAAAACAAAATATAGAATATCAAATATACCAAGCTTTAGTAGTGAGACATAATGTCACTTACCAGATGTAGTATTTTAATACATGCCACTGGAAACTTACTTCTTATACACATTTTGAAAATCTAACACCTACGTTATAATGTTTGTAGATAATATAATAAACAGATGAATACTTATCACTGGTATTAAAAGGAATTATGATACTACAAGCTTATTAAATGACACAGGAAGATCCACATATGTATTGAAAGTGGATTATATACTTATCAACCACCTACTATATATATAAAGAAGTTAAAATACTAAAAGTAACATGAACCTACTATATATATAAAGAAGTTAAAATACTAAAAGTAACATGAAATAGATTATATTAGATTATCCTAAAGATTGCAATCAAATGCTTAATGCTATTATCATTTCATTTGGATATGTACAAATTCTTATACTAATTTGCCAACTTTACCCACTATAGTGAATGTTTGAATGTTAAATGTTTCAATGGTGTCTTCATTTTTTTTAATTTTATTTAACTTATGTTATGTACCAGTGTTAAAGAGTGATTTCATTTAGAGTGTTATATGAAGTAAACAATCATATTTACACATTCACTTAAAGGATGCTACCTTAAACTACAAAAAAACAAATAATTATATGCATGAAACTTTCCAAGATAACTTATTTAGGTTTAATCCCTACTAGAAACCACATTAAGTTAATGATTTCAGTACTAAATTATTATCAGCAAAATTAAGCTGAACAAGCATCTTTCTTTGACATAAGTACCTAGTTTAATATCACGCATAGTGTAAATAGACACATACTAATTATTATAATCTAATGTTATTTTAATATGCAATTTCATGGCATAAATTCTAGTTATGATTGTAAAAAAAAAATATTTATCTATTAAATTGTAATCCTAGTTCTAGTTATTTCATTTTATATTATTCAGATAAGTCTATACAATAGAAAACTAGTTCATATCACCATAGTTCATTTAACAATGGTAGATTTATACACAAGAGCTGTGACAGTGTGAGTGAATTAGATTTCATACATGTGCATGTGACTTTATTTTTATCAGCAATAATTCTGTAGTTTTAAATTACAAATTGCTTAAATTTTAATATAGTCTCTAGCTTATGGGCCATATAAATTATAGATTTTTTACATAGGCCTTTTTATTTTGGAATAAAAATGAGGTAGATGTTTTTAAATAAACTCTATACTCATTTAATACCTACTTCCCCAAATTATACCATTACAGTTTTTGTGCCAAAGTGGGGTGCCAAACTGTGGCTATATGAAATGCATTCAATAGGATGGGTTGCCAATGAGGTAGAGACTCTTTTGGGAAAAAAGTTAATGGACTAAACAAGTATGGAATTAATTTAAGTGAATTAAGAGAATTTGTGAATCTGTAATCTTATTTTCCCCACTTATATCAATGCATGATCATAACAAGTTATTTAATAGTATGTAGTAGCACTAAAATATGAAAAGAAATGTAAACCATGAATTTGGATAAGTAATTTATATTTTAAAATAATGCACAGTGGATGTTGGTTGATAGAATGATTGCTTTTTTACATTATTGTATATAAAAGCAATAGTGGTTATTATGCATTTTGAGTTCTTAAATAAACAATGAATATATATGTAAAATATAGTAATAAAATAATGTCCTGAAATTATATTAATATTAATATAGGGACTCATGATGATATGAAATAATACATACATTTGTAATTAAGAGAATATATATATATATATATATATATATATATATATATATATATTGGTTTATAAGTCTTTATTTTTTTGTTTTTATATATATATATATATATATATATATATATATATATATATATATATATATATATATATATATATATATATGCATAGAATCATCATTGAGGGTTCAACTTATTAGGACTTGGCTCAATTCAGAGTTTTAAAAAATCTAAAAAAGTTGTTAACACCTGCATAAATAGATGAGGCTATAAATAAGAATAATGATGTTTTGTTTTTTTTTAATTCTTAAAATAAAATAATCACTAAATATAATAATACTAAACGTACAAAATTTTCTGAATATGATTTCGAAATTTGCAGTCCATATAATTGCTTAATAATGGATAGTTTATCATGTAGTCTCACACCGACTAAAGTATTCTATATCAATAGTATATGAGATTCCTGTCTGCAGACTAATATAAATCCTATTGTATATTTCAAAGAATAACTTCATTTATTATTCATAATAAATAACTATTATATGATGGATTGGCTGTAGTTGAATTATAATTTGAGAATACACATATATATGTATCCATGGAATCTTGTTTATATATAACTTTTTCATATCATCAGGATGCTTTCCTTTATTTTTACATTATGTGATACTCCTCATGCAAATTAATACATATATTGGTACATCAGTTAAATCTCCTATTAATTGATATTTGATATAAAATGTTTAAATCATGTTTTATTGGAAAATAAGTATATTTTTCATAAATATTATGTAATATAGGGTATGTGAGCACAGACTTTCAGATGATCCATCACTCTCCACTCTATCTAATAACACTGATACACTCAAGCACATTTATGCTGAAAAGATAAATAATCACCAATAATAGTATTTCATGCTAAATCAGCAATCATCAGTTGGTCCAGATTATCATCGCCCACACATATATACTATAAGTGCTCAGATATATATTAAGATAGACAATCTTCATACTTTAATGGACAGGCTCCAATCTACTACACACTCCAACTCTTCAACGATCCATCCAATTGAAAACATGAAGATGAAATGCTCAAAGGCCACCCTGAGGCTGAGATTTTTGTCACACCCATCCTGACCTAAGGTCAATCTGAACCCCACATGTACAGGACATAATCCATTTAATACATATGCAAGGATGGGCAGACATCTCTACAATGTAATAACTGAAACACAGGCTTATTATATACCTGTGTCTATATATGTAAGATCGGGTATATGTTGGCAGAATAGCTACCATGAACTGATGTAGCTGAAGGCAGGAGCTGCTACTATTTTCCTTCACAGGAATTTTGATTTATTGAATTTGGGTCACTTCTGAATCAATAGCTTGAAAAAAAATGAGGACAAAATAGCTAGCAGCGTTATACAAAGCTCCTATGAAGATTTAAGGACAGTCCAATAGCTGCCTTATAGTTTACTGCAAAGTTTTGATTCATGAAGCCAGGGTCACTTCAAATAGATCAACTAGCTGCTTAAATATGTTCTAGAAGACAGCTTGACAATTGTTTGAATACACAAATAATCTCATAGTAATGCCAACAAATTACCAGAATTATATACTTTTACCTGATGATGAAAACAAACCTGGATTACATTTTTTTGATGGACCAAAAACCAAGCTTACCAATAGAAAGCTTGAAAAAATTGGTGTACTGCTGCTGCTGCTGTTTATTTATGCAAGCAGTAAACCACAGATAAACACATTGCATGTGTATACAGTGATTTGTATTTTTTAAATATTCTTATAAAAGACATTTTAACTTCATAACTTAAAGTAAAATTTGCTCGAGTCAAATGTCTAAAAGAGAGATGATTTGCTTTATATTTTGCTAAGAAAATTTTTTTATATTCATTAAAAAAAAGAATATATAATTTAAATGCAAGCATAATTTTTTTTGAATTAAAATCGAAAAAGCAAATCTTTTAAAATGGTCCAAAAATGCTGATAATTAGTCCAACAAGTACTTGTCAAAAATTGACTATACTTTTTGAAAAAAAAAAGAGAGAACTTATAAACTGAAACTAATTTTAAATTGTATCTATATTTTGTTTATACACACATAGAGGTAGGAAATTTATGTATTACAAAATTATAATATTATTGTAAAAAGTTGAAATAGATAAAAGTCAGTGTACATGCACACTCGTATATGTAAAATTTTTAATCATTTATTGTATAATCATTTAAATATGTTTATTTCTCAAACATACTGTACTCTGTGCACATATTTATATATATATCAAAACCTATTTAGGTAAAAATTGATGTCATTTATTATTTTGAGAAAAATTGTATAATAGGAATTGTGGGTTTGTGCGCACATATACGTAAATCATTGTAATAATTTGAAATTTTGAATGGTGAATATTGTAAAACAATGTAATGTACCTGTCAAAACATGTTTATTCATCTAACATGAGCTGGAACTCACAAAATGTACTTCAAACCCAGTCAAGCCCAAGATTTAGGTCAGGGACCAGCCTGGCTTCGAACCCACTCTCTAATCCCCAGATCTAACACCTAATGAATAACATAATAGTGATGGCACATGAGAATTAATATTAATCCGGTCGACTAGCAATGCTGAGCAAAACAATGAGACATCTATTAACTACGATTATATTAAAATATACATAAACATTGCTGTAATATGTGGAAGTAGAGGAAAAGGAATTCAAACTACTCAAATAAGTTAGACAATAAAATATAATTTAATATACTGACAAATTATTATACATTTATAAATTAAGTACATTAGTATGTGCATGAATGAGCAAGCGGTAGATAATTACATAGTGTCATTCATGCTATTATTTCTCATATGCTCTTTATTAGCTAAATAATATATTACAAAGAAACATGCATCTTTGGTGGGTCCAATATTAAAATACCAATCAGTATTAGAAAGAAGTTACACAAAATTGCTATTAACGCTTTGATTTATGGTTCTGAAACGTGATGACTAGCATATGATTTAGGGGAGCATTCTGAAATTCATTATGCATATGATATAAATTATTTTCATGCCACTGAGGTCATGAAAATAAATAAGATACATTTGAAAAAACATATTTGAAAATGACATTTGATTAGATGACAAAATAGTTAATGAAAAATTATTTTAACAATAGTAAGACAAACGCTTTATTTTTCCCAAGGCATATAGATACTCTTAAATAAATATATAAATTACAACGGTGAGATTGTATATGATTGAAATAAACTTAATTAATAAAATAGAAGTAATTGGCATTTATATATATATATCTTTTAAGCAAAGCTTAATTTTAATATTATAATTGGCATTTATATATATATATCTTTTAAGCAAAGCTTAATTTTAATATTATAGCATTAAAACTGGGTCATGAAGCAAAAGAAATAATAATAATATGAAGAAGTTTGTGGTTCTGACATAATAGCCTAAAAATAACTAAGAGGAAAAGGTTGTGCTTCTGGATGAAAATGAAATCCCACACCCTCTTCTTGGGTGGTGCTTAGAGAAAAGTGAATAAGCATGGCATGGCCCAGACTTTTTCTGGTATAACCGACGTGAGAGGCCTTTTATCTGTACGAAGTGCATATGCATAGCATGTGCCAAACTTATGGGTTCACTGCCAGAGGCATTTTATATGAAATAAATGTGGTTCCAGATAGCTCAACTATCTATGGAATGAGGTACGAAATGGGTTCAAACTTGTCACAACCCCCAGATTAGAAGCATGCAATATATATATATATATATATATATATATATATATATATATATATATATATATATATATATATATATATATATATATATATATAGGCTAAATGACAGAAACACAGTAATGATACATGTCTCTAACAACATTGAATAAATTTTACTGCTTTAAAATAAATGACCCTTGTTTGAATATTATAATACGCCATGCAATTATAATATATATAGAGAAATTTAGATTTCATTTACTAAAATATACTTGAAGATTTTATTTAGCAAAGGAAACATTAAGATTTATATTTCAAATTAATAAAATATATGTTAAGATTTGATTTAGTAAAAGAAACATTAAGATTTTTCCCCATCTCTTTTTCTGCTAGTTAAAATAAATCAATCTCACCTTCATTGATTTTACAATAACTGAAATATTTAAATACAAGATTTGAAATTTTAAGAGTATGGAAAATATAAAAAGAATGGCAGTTATAGAAAATAATTAATGGGTCACTCTTTCAGAATTGAATAAAAACAAAACATTTTAAAAGATTTCAAAGCATTAATTAGCTTAAGCTCTGGATTTACACCGGTAGAAAATCCAGAGTTAAACATATATATATATATATATATATATATATATATATATACATTCTATTTATGTTTTAATATATATATATATATATATATATATATATTATATTAAAACATAAATAGAATGTTGGCTCAAAAAACAATCTGGTGAGTATATTATTTAATAATGCATTGTTTTAAATGGTCATTTATAACTTGCTTCGTGAAGGTTTACTTAAAAAGAAATAGAAAGGATTTTTAGAAAATTCAATTCATCAGATTGTTTTAGATTGACATATTAATAAGCAAGCAGATATATAAATCAAATAATAAATATATATAAATAAATGACCGCACCAAAATTAAAAATAAGTTAAAGCATATGAGATATGATTAAATTTATAGAAATTATTGAAAAAGCAATTTACATATGTATTTAAAACAAAAAAAAGGCAACATTAAAAAATACATGAGAAAACTTGATAGTAGAATTCGAGATTAATTAGGCAAGCTAGATTTAGTTTCAATGGTGGCGGTTTGAAGTAATTTACCTTGCAGTTTTAAGAGTTCAATTTAAAATATTGCAAGTTTTCCTGTGGCAGCAAGCTTCCATTAGCACACTAAAGTTCTTTTAGACCTTTCTTCATTTTAAGGCAGCAGAGGCCGCTGAAGAGTGGTGGATTTACTGCTACATCATTTTAAGTTTCACCGCGATGTTAACAATCATTTTCACTAGAGCAGTTAATCTTTCCTGTCATTCCAAATTCAGTCATTTTATACTTTTTCTTTTATCAGTTGTTTTTGAAGATGTAACTTTAAGAAAACGTCCAAAAATAAATTCAAATCTATTTCCAAATTAGAAATAGATTTGACAACATGTTTTTTAACAAAAGTATCTCTAATCTACTTAATCCCATTTATTTTAAGTAAAACTTTAATTAAAAAATATCTCCCTTTAATTATTTTTTGGACAATTAACAACAGTCACATCTTCCATATTGGATTTTATAAAAAATATATAGTTTAATAGAAAAACAAGCAATTTTTTAAAAAAAAGCTAAAAATGACATACAATAAATATTTAAAAACATCAATATTTTGTTAGTAAGTTTTGCTCCTATGTATATATTTGAGCTGCATCTATAATACTTTAATAAAAAAGAACTAATAATTAATAAAAAGAATTAATAATAATTTTAAAACATGTTATTGAAACATTAAATTTTATAATTTAGGCGCGCATCTCAAATATATACACGGCAAAAGGAGCGGGATGGGAAATAGGGATTTAAACACAGGTTAGTAGGTAGAAACATGAAGCACAATCTTAAGCTAAGACTTACTGCTTCAGTAATAACTTTAGTTGTGTGTATAATTTTGTATATTTTTCAAAATCAGACCCTTATCCTATAAGACCTTAAATATCATTAATTTTTTGTTAGTAATAAACTTGTGTTTTGATTGTTAGAAATTGTTTCTATTATCTCTTGTTCACATACAGTAATAGAACTTGTGTTCTCTGAGCTATGTTCATGCAGGGATAAATGGGGGTGTATACTTAGTAGTTTGGGGCATCCAGAGATGATCAATCATCATCCTGGTTGGCACAAAATATGATACTCTTTAAAGACCATGCACTATATTTTATTTTAATTAGTCTTATTAAAAGTTAAATTTACAATTGGCCAGTACAAGTAGCAAGAGCATTGATGATGATCAGCATGTTTAAATATCCCAACATTATTGTTTCGATTTCTGATTATTGTGTATTTTAATGGATGGGCACTAAGCTGGTGTATCCAAGTTATGTTTAAATAATTGTCCAAGGTGGCAAAGGCTCAGTAAATAGCCTGGTCTAAAGAAAACCCATTTCCAATCCAGTCATAAGGTTGAGTGCTAATTTATATTTTTACTGTTCAAATCCACCAACAAGATGGTCTGTTGATTTTATACTGATTTATTTATTCCTACCAATCATGTTGATGAATGGTTATTTCTCTCAATGATGATGATGAGAGGTTTATTTTTGAGTATAAGTATTACTTTTTGATAATGCTGGTCGATATATGATTGATGTATAGCTCTTCTGAGTTATCTGGGTGATCTCTCAATGACCTCAGAGATCTCTTAATTTCATGCTCTCCCCTTAAATATAGCTTACTTAAATATTATACTTTTTGAAAATATTTCATTTTGTATTTACATGGGGTGATGATGTTTTTCCATCACCCAGTTCAATCTTTTTTCCTTATTTTGATATGCCCCATCCCGTTACAATATATATATATGTGTGTGTGTGTGTGTGTTTGATGTCCCGTTACAATATATATATATGTGTGTGTGTGTGTGTGTTTGATGTGAAATAACAATAGTGTATTTGCATATTACTATTCATTTATCCCCATCTCATCCAAATAAAGATTGTTTCACATGGAAAACCACAATCCATATTTATCTCAATTAAAACTTAATATACATTTCGATAAAGAGTATTTTTCTAAGTAAAAGACTCACTCAAGCATTCGTAATCTCAGCACAAATGAATAACACTAAATGATTGATATATTGTTTGAATTTGTAAATATTGATTTTATATAACCACCTGGAAACAATTATTAGGTCAAACATAAATTATTGTACTAAAAATAATTCATTATTTTTTTTATTAATTATAAGTCATACAGAAAAACAAACAATTTTTAAAATATAAAATATGTGAGAAGGTGTTTATTTTTCTATATAAGTAATTTTAGGTTTTTCTTTTTTTCAAAAATAACTGTCTTTTTCAACTTTTTTCTTAAACAGCAATTTTGTGTCATAAACTAAAAATTATATTTATTTCATTTTTCTTGTTATAATCATAAAACCTTTTCAGTGGAAAAAAAGTGCAAAGAGTCCATGGTTTATTTTTACAATAAACTTCAAGGAGTCTATGGCTTTTTTTTACAATATATTTCAAAAGCAAATGAAATTATTATTACAGTGAAACTTTCATAAGTGACCAGAAATAAAATGTATTATAATAAATAGATGTAAATATATATATATATATGTTAATTCTAATATTTTCATGGATAAATGATGACTTCATATTATACATATTTTCAGGATATTCCATGTAGTAAAATAGCTAAATAGCTGAGGAAGTTACTTGTTATTGTACTGAAACATCAGCTATTTAGTTATTTTACTATATGGAATATCCCAAAAATAATTATAATATGAAGTCATATATATATATATATATATATATATATGGAAACGTAGTATAGAACTTCCCTTGATTTTAACATATTTTTGGTAATGCGTGAAGGAATTTCTTTCATATAATACTGTACTATGTATTATTTTATATGTGAACTAAAATAATATTACTTTTCTATAAATCTCCTCATATACACTTTAAGGTGCAATTTTTATACAATTTCTCCTTTATTTAATAGGTTCAACTGTCATGCAGTCTTCATAACTTTTTTATAATTTTCTTCTTTATTTTTACATTTATAACTAGGAGAAGATATAAGAATAATGAACTAAAATAAATTAATTGTACAAGTAATATAAAAATGTGTGAGTGTATAGTATTTTTCCTGCAGTATACAAGTATTATAGTATCATAAACAGTCTTTACATAGTCTACCACATAAGAAAAGCCTATTCAACCATCTTCTATAAATAAATAATGAAAGAAAGGTTGTTTTTCTTTGCTATTTTATCCTTTAGCTAAGACTATTCTAATATCCACTAAATTACCAAACAATATCTGATGATTAATTGGATTGACTGTCTAAAAAAATTTCAAGCTAGATCAGAGTCTGGTAAGAAAGTCCAAAATTACATAGACTGCATTGGAATCATACAATATGTGAATAGAATGTACTTTGATTACATCACATAGCTTTTATTGCAGATTTCATCTTAAATAAATTTCTCAATAATGCAAAAGACAAAATTCACTTATCTTGATGATCTATAAAATTAAAGTTCTGGAATCAACTACCCATTTGTATATATTAGAGAGATAATGACCCATTTAGAGTAAACTGATATAATCATTATATAATGAGGCTAAACCTAATGTTAACATTATAATTCAGTTTACTTTGACTATAAAATAAATACTAGCCACATATTTTTCCTGGATGATCTCATCATAATTTATAAAGCACAAAAAATAATAAAAAAAAGTAAAATAAATATGATTTATTATAAATTCAAAATACAAATTAAACCAATACACCAGTAACATTGAAATTAACAACTTTTGGGATATTAATTAACTTTATATAAATATTGGTGATTTGAACTCAGATCTTCAATCTTTTTCTCTATCCACACTATCTCATACTACTAATATACATGACCACACACATGCAGAGAAGATAAATATTCATTAATATATGTATTTTATGCTAAACTACCAGTCATCAGTTGATCCAGATTACCATCTCCCATAAATATATAAAATCAGTGCTCAGTTTATATTAAGATAGCAAATTCTTACATTTTAATAGATAGGCTTCAAACTACTCCAATCTCCAACTCTTCAGCCATTAATACCATCGAAAATCTGATAGAATTCTCAAATTCTATGCTGATGCCAATATTGTTGTCATGCCCATGTTGACCTCAAATCATTCTGACCCCTCATATATAGGACAGTATCCATTTAAATACATAGAAGAGGGATAGGCAGAATGCAAGCTTAATATGTAAGATTTGAAATACCAGATACTCTTATACCTGGAGCCTAATTGTATTTATAGAGGATTTGAACTCAGTCCTTCAAGTCCCTTCACTATCCACACTATCTCATACTACTAATATACATGATAACACACATGCAGAAAAGACAAATAATCACCAATTTCTGTATTTCATGCTAAAGCAGCACTCATCAGTTGGTCCTGATTATCATCTCCCATATATATATCTATAATCAGTGCTCAGTTTATATTAAGATAGCAAATCCTTACACTTTAATGGACAGGTTTCAACCCACTCCAACTTCCTACTCTTCAACCATCCATGCTGATTTAGCATGAAATAGTATATTGGTGATTATTTATCTTTTCTGCATGTGTGTGGTCACGGGTATCAGTAGTATAAGATAGTGTGGACAGTGAAGAGATTTGAAGGTCTGAGTTCAAATCCCCTAATTTACAATTAGGCTTCAGGTATCAGAGTGCTTGATATTTCAAATCATAACTATACATAACTAAATTTAATTATTAAAACATTTAATAATGACAGAGATATGTTGAAAGGAGTCTCAAGTTAACAATAATCTAAAAAAATAACAATTATTTAGTTAAAAAAATACTCAAGCCCATTATTATTAACTAATCGCTTCAGTAGCTCGCTAATAGTTTGGGTTTTATTACATATATAAACAAAGAGGAATTTCTATTTTATTATATATACATTTCTATATTAATTTACACATCTAGAGAGTTTAATCACTTCAGCTATTTTTTTTTAACAAAAGGCAATTAGAAAAGTAGTAAGAAAGTAAGTAACAAGACATTATCTTTGGTAATCAATTACTGAATAAAAAAGCAACTTTCAGTAAAGTGACACATCCATATATTTTTAAAATAAAGTGAACTTTACAATCTATTTTTAAAAATAAATTAACAAACCAAATAGCGTTTGACTCATTAGAAGTATATTGGTTGTTTGGGCCCTCTACAATTAGGTCTTGAAAAGAATGGCATATAAAGTGTTTTGGAAAAAAAAAGTATTGTGGGCATATTTATGCTTAGTGTTGTCTTTCTTGGGCCCTTGGATAATTTCTGTTTTAATTTTCACTAAGAAAGGAAAAAGTGCAGATGTTGTTTGATATCTGTAAAAGAATTAAATATGAAGTAAAATGTTTTTTTTTTTAAATTAAAATAAGCAAAGATCTTTTTTAAAATAAATTGAAAATGTCAGATACCGTGTACATGTGTTTTCTTTAATATTTTATAGTATTGCTTTTCACATTAGCTTTTTGTTATTATATAAGTTTGCAATGTAACAGAGTTAAAGGTAAAACCACGGTATTAGCGTATTTAAAGTAGGAAGCATTGACAACTGTAAACACATACACAACAGCCAATGTTTCTTATCAATTTCAGAATGTTTGAAAATTGTAAACATTGAAAAATTTTAATCTAAGATAGCTTTATTGTACTATGAATATGTAGCGTTTAATAAAGCAGCCTTAAATAATGGGTAATATAAATAAGGGAAACAAATCCCTAACTTCAATATACTGTTCATGTTATAAACATTCTCCCATTATCAATGATCAATACAATGAACAAAAATAAGTCATCTTTATCCATTTTTCACACTTTTAAATGAACTCTAGAGTAAATACAAATATTGCTGATTTAAAGTTTATATTTTGTGGCGTTATGGTTTGTTCTAAATGCCCATTTAAAACTTGAAAAATAAAAAATTATTTGTTAATGTGATAATATTCACAGTAGAGAACGCTGCATTAATGTGATCAGAGCTTAGACATTAGGTATTTATCTCTGATATTATATATTATTTACTGCTTTTTAATTTTACACTACAGATTTACTAGTTTGTTTGCTTGCAAGGTTGTTAAAATAACCAGCGATTAAATCTGCATTATAAGCACAAATGAAAATGTTTTATTTTCAGTCATTACCTTGATCATTTTTGAGGATAATTAATAAAAGAAAGTAGCACTGAGAAATTTATTTCTTCAATTATATATGTACATTAGTTTTGTCTTTAGATTATCATCTATATATAAAACATATTTACTTTTTTTTTTTTTTTAGGAAAATACATCAACATTCAATTTTGAATCCACATTTTCTGTAATTTCATTATTCTCTATTTAGAATACCTGAATTGTCTAAGGACTAAAAATTATTATTAACTTTTAAAACTTACTTAACCCTTTACTATATTGTTTTTAGATATGTTATATCTTTTTTTAATATAAGAATGAAAAATGAATGCTTGTGTAAAGCATTCATACATTTGGTGAGTGTGAATTGGAACTGGAAATATACTATATAAAGCAAATTTACATATAATAGAAATCAGACTTATATATATATATATAAACTTTAAGTATATATATATACTATATTTACATATAATAGAAATCAGACTTATATATATATATATAAACTTTAAGTGAGCTTGTACTATACCTTTTAACTAATAATATTATTATTTGTACATCATCATCATCAACAACCATTATCAATTCACTGCAGGATGAAGATCTCTCCAAGTTTAATCCATCTTCTCTGATCTTTAGCTTATCTTCTCCACATCACCTCTCCATACTTTCTTATTTTATCCATCCATCTAACATGTGGTCTCTTTCTGGGTCTTTTACAATCTTTGAAATCCAGTTTAAGATTTCATATACCCATCTCTTATCATCTCTTCTAGCAATATGTTTAGACCAACTCCACTTCAGTCTTTTATTTTTTTTTCAATGAGATCAGTAACACCCGTTTGTTCTCTTACTCATGTATTGCATTTTCAATCTCTTCTTGTTAAACATACATCTCTCCATATTTCTTTGAGTGGTTTGAAGTCTCTGTATTGCTTTTATACTAAGTATCCAAGTCTCAGATCCATAAGTACATTTATATGAAAGAATATAAAGTATGTATTAACTACTTTATAAATAAATAAATTTAAGTGCTTATTGTAATGACATCAAGAGTCTTTCATTTTATTTATACTGTTTTTATTTATATTATTAATCAAATTTTGAAATATAAAAGATCATAGTAACACACAACATGTAAAAATAATGAAAGGAATATATTTTTAAATAATTGATAATTATTTTAAACAATATAAATTTGTAAATACATTTGACCACTTAAAAATATGTCAAACATATACATTAAATATAACAATTATGTAATTATTTAGTGAATTTAATTCCTCTCCATATATATATATATATATATATATATATATATATATATATATATATATATATATATATATATATATATATATATATATTGTAATGTTCACTACATTATTTAGTGTTTTAAACGAGTTAACTACTCATACTCAGTGACCAAATTACGTCCTATCTATTAAATTTGTTTTGTCAGACAATTCAGTAAGATTTAATGGACACAATTATTTTTCCTGGTACACAACACACTTTTAACTAATGTAGCTACTAAAATAATGGGATCAAGTAAGCCAGCTTTTAATTTATTTGAAAGGTGCCAGAATTCTATATTAGAATTCACTGGCAAACATCCCATTTTTATTTATTTAGCTACGATGAAATTATCTAGAAACTCTGGAGGATTGAGTTCCAGTACAGCATTGGCAAGCTAAATTATATTTTCAAATCATAATTAACTTTAATAAATTTATTAATAATTATTAATAACGTACAATGAATAGGGGTATTAGAAATAAAGATTTTTATTTTAACAAATTAAAATATAAATAATAATAAACAAAAACATTATGATTTAATTAATTGGAAAGAGGACACACATGCTAATCTAGATATGAATTAATTAATAATAAAAAAACAGTTCAATGATTATAGTTCTTGGGTACACAAGAGTCTCTTGAAGAATAAAATTTGAAGTCTTGATCGGGATTATTTTGATATCAACTTTTTGAATTGTTTGCAACTTTGTCACAATTAGGAAAAGTTACTCTTAACTTACCGGTAAGTTTGTGTGTGTTTTTGGGATCCTGAGATCCTAAAAATTTTCATTGGTCTCTCCTGCCGGCATCTTTCATTATTGTTCCATTCTATAACCAGAGAAAAAGGCATGGCTGTCATGATCCTTTTATTTCAAAAAGCGGTCTTCACAAGGTCTGTTTCCATTGCTTGCTTGATGACTGGGTACTGCAAGTGGCATACCTGTGCAGACATATATTACTGCCACAGGTTATGCTTGCAGAGAAAAGGCATGGTTATCGTGACTCTTTTATTGCAAAAAGCGGTCTTCACAAGGCCCATCTCCATTGCTTGCTTACCTGTGCAGACATCTATTACTGCCACAGGTTATGCTCACGGAAACCTCCAGCTTTCAGACACATAACTAGAAGGTATAGAGAAGACTTAGATCGAGGTTGTCCTCCTTTTATACCCGGATCCAGTTTTGAAACTTCTGCGCATATCTTTTGTTTGTTCTTTTATCAGCATATAAGATAATAATCTTCTACACTTTCTCTTAAATTTAAGTTACAGAGTTATTTTTTTCAGCATAATTCTGCCATCTATAATTATTAAAAAGATTTTTCTAATTGTAATCTTTTTACTTTTGGAATTTTTACTTTTCTACTTGCAATCTTTTTATTTTTGAAATTCTTTTAATTTATCTGGATCAGTAATCTGCTTGTCATTTATTCTTTCCAATTTAACTTTTATTTTTAATTACATAAAAAAAATACGAACGACAATTTTAACTTTCATTGTACATTTTTTTTTAAAAAAAATAAATTATACTAATCAGAAAAAAATCTAAAAATGCTTTTTCTTTTAAAAGATCACTAAATTTACTTTTTTTTAGCTTTTAAATATCTTCCTGGATGCCAATATATTTGTACCATATAAACAAATGGTACAATACCACCGCCACTGGAAGATGAGAATAAAATGGGTGTTTAAACTAATTTTATTCTTAAATTTTAAGTCTCTACTCAGTTTTTCTATACATTTTTAAAAAATATATTTTTAACTGTATAATCTGGTTTGGCTAGCTCATTTTTCTTTTTAAAACTATTTTTAAAATTTTATTATGTTACTCCTATCTCAGGATGTGGTTATTGTCCAAGCCCCGAGTTGGGTGGCATTGTAACATCCACTATGTTATTTAGTGTTTTAAACGAGTTAACTACTCGTACTCAGTGACCAAATTACATCCTATCTATTAAATTTGTTTCATCAGACAATTCAGTAAGATTTAATGGACGCAATTATTTTTCCTGGTCACACAACACACTTTTAACCCTTTCAACAATTATTATTTAATTGGCCGAATGAGTTAAAAATCAAAACTTGTAATTGGCCAACTCACAACTTTAACAAAATCTATTGTTAAAATAGATCACTTTTAATAATATAAATACGTTAGTTTCGTTTGTAAAAAGTATATTACTGAATTCTCAGATTATGAAAGCAAACAAAAGTCTTTTCAAAAATAAAATTTGATTTATAATTTAAAAAATATTCAATTGCGGTGAAATAAAAGTAACCGCTATTCAACCAACCAAAAAAGATTGCTGACGCAATCTTTTTTTTTCCACTTTAACGTTACGATCAATATGTAGCAATAAATAAATAATTCTTGGTAATATCTTAACAATTTTTCTAAAATAATTTGATTTTTAGTATTATTTTATCAATAATAATTTGTAATTCAATTCAAATATTGTTTAAAATGTTGTAAACATTCGTTTATCATTTTCGTAATAAAAATCAAAACGAACATAACTTTTTACTTTTTGGCAGCCATTTCCCTTTCTGACAGAAGTGGGACAGCCAATAAGATTCAAGAAAAGTTGGTGAGGAAGCGGTGCTTTGGTTTTGTTTGACATATATGGTCATTTTTATTGATTTTTTACTTGTAAAATAACACTGAAGAGGGCACCATCTTACAAAACTTTTGATTTTCTTTCGAATGACATATAATATGTATACGTGCGATAAAAAGTAGCCGATTTAGAGTGATGTCAAATCTTCTCGTTTTTAGACGAGTCATGCATTTTAAGCATTAACTAATGTAGCTACTAAAATAATGGGATCAAGTAAGCCAGCTTTTAATTTATTTGAAAGGTGCCAGAATTCTATATTAGAATTCACTGGTAAATATTCCTTTTTTATTTATTTAGCTATGATGAAATTATCTAGAAACTCTGGAGGATTGAGTTTCGGTACAGCATTGGCAAGGTAAATTATATTTTCAAATCATAATTAATTTTAATAAATTTATTAATAATCATTAATAATGTACAATGAATAGGGGTATTAAAAATAAAGATTTTTATTTTAACAAATTAAAATATAAATATTAAAAACCAAAAACATTATGATTTAATTAATTGGAAAGATGACACACACACTAATCTAGATATGAATTAATTAATAATAAAAAAATAGTTCAATGATTATAGTTCTTGGATACACAAGAGTCTGTTGAAGAATAAAATTTAAAGTCTTGATCAGGATTATTTTGATATCAATCTTTCGAATTGTTTGCAACTTTGTCACAATTAGGAAAAGTTACTCTTAACTTACCAGTAAGTTGGTGTGTGTTTTTGAGATCCCGAGCTCCTAAAAATTTCCATCAGTCTCTCCTGCCAGCATATTCCCTTATTGTTCCATTCTATAGCCAGAGAAAAAGGCATGGATGTCATGACCTTTTATTGCAAAAAGCAGTCTTCACTAGGCCCGTTTCCATTGCTTGCTTGATGACTGGGTACTGCAAGTGGTGTACCTGTGCAGATGTATATTACTGCCACAGGTTATGCTCATGGAGAAAAGGCATGGTTGTCGTGACCCTTTTATTGCAAAAAGCGGTCTTCACAAGGCCCGTCTCCATTGCTTGCTTGATGACTGGGTTCTGTAAATGGAATACCTGTGCAGACATCTATTACTGCCACAGGTTATGCTTGCAGAAACCTCCAGCATTCAGACACATAACTAAAAGGTATAGAGAAGACCTAGATTGAGGTTGTCCTCCTCCTTTTATACCCCGATCCAGTTTTGAAACTTGTGCGCATATCTTTTGTTTGTTCTTTTATCAGCATATAAGATAATAATCTTCTACACTTTCTCTTAAATTTAAACTACAAAGTTATTATTTTTTTAGCATAATTCTGCCATCTTTAATTATTAAAAAGATTTTTCTAATTGTAATCTTTTTACTTTTGGAATTTTTACTTTTCTACTTGCAATATTTTTATTTTTGAAATTATTTTAATTTATCTGGATCAGTAATCTGCATGTCCTTTATTCTTTCCAATTTAACTTTTATTTTTAATTACATAAAAAAAAATATGAACGACAATTTTAACTTTCATTGTATGTTTTTTTAAAAAAATAAATTATACTAATCAGAAAAAATCTAAAAATGATTTTCTTTTAAAAGATCGCTAAATGTACTTTTTTTTTTAATTTTTAAATATCTTCCCAGATGCCAATATATTTGTACCATATAAACAAACGGTACAATATATATATATATATATATATATGTGTGTGTGTGTGTATGTGTGTAATCATATAATTGAATATTTATAAATACAGTAATTAGATATATGTAAAGTATAATTTTAAATTTTTTATCTATTTAGGAGTGCTTTCAACTATTATCATAGTCTTTGTCAGCTAACACTTTGAATGGCTAACCTTTCCACAATTCTCTGATCTTAATGTTTGCTACTTGTCTGTTAATTAAGTCTTGCTTGTATTTGTATATTAGCATAGCTTCCTTTATTTTTCTTTTGTTATTTTTTTCAATTTGCAATATTTTTACATTATTATAATTGAAGTTAATACCATAAATACATGACTTAATTAGGTTGCAAAAAATGGATGCTAAAACATTATTATTTAATTTGCAATTTTTTTTTGTTTTCTGAACCCTTTTTAACAACAACACATGCTCTTTGGTTCTTTTCCCAATGTGCATCTCAATTCCCTAATATATCCACTACCACACCTACATATTCAATTAAACTTAATTAACAGAGAGGCAACAAATGTTAAGATCATGAAATTGTGGGAAGATTAGCCTTTCAAAGTGTTAGTTGACAAAAACTACAAGGATAGTGTAAAGTACTCCTAAGTGGATAACATTTTTAAAGTTATACTTTACATATATCTAATTACTATATTTATAAATATTCAATTACATGATTAGATATATTGATTTGAAGAAATACAGACATCAAATTATAATGTTATATATTGTGCCCTTTTCTATAGGTCAGAATTGGCTCACCACAGTAAATTATTAAAAAAATTACATTTTAGAGTATGGTCTCTTGATGTGTTGATTATATTGTATTAATAATATCTTAAAGTACAATTTGAAGCTAAGTGAAATTATGTAGTGCTTAAAATTATAATGAATCACTTAAGAACAGTTAAATAAAGCTAAAAATATTATTACATATGGTTGCAAAAGCTGGCCATAATAAATAACACAGCTATAAATATTTAAAAGCATGTTTAAAAGTTAAATTTTAATAGTTTAAAACTTGTAGTTAAATAAATATTGTATTTATTTTTATAAATTATATTTAATAATCATAATTAATATTGTATATTTTAAAAAAGTAAGTTTTATGGTAGTGAAAGTTGTATTTAATTCTATATTTTCTAAATTATTATTCCAAATTTTATATAATTGTATTATTTTATTTAATACAACTAGTGTTGCAATTTACTATTTATTCCCAGACAGAAAATGGAATGCTGTCTGTATTCGTTATATTAGTCATGTGATTTGTATAATAATATATGGTTGTACACAATTGCTTGCTAGTATTTATTAATAAAGTTTCAAATATTATAAAATTGCATTATAGAATTAGATAGAATTATTACTTATCATAAAAGCAAATATTAAATATTAAGTTAACTATCGTATAACATATTTAAAGAATGTAATAAATATGAGTACAGTTAATAAAAAAGTTAAATATTTTTTTTTAAATAAAAATAGATAAATTAAATATTAAGAGTGGAATAGATTTGTTAAATATTGTTGTAAAAGTTATTTTAAAAGTATTTAATTAATATTGTAAAGTAATAATTGACTTAAAAGTAATATTTAAACAATATTTTTTAAAGTTTTAATATGTCATATTTTTTTTATTTTGAAATTTAATTGTCTAAGTTTGTAACATTATGCAAATTTGGTATCAAACCAAAAGTAAGAATCAACCAATAGAATGACATATTTTCTAGGATATAAATACGGATTTCACGGGGGGTATCAGTGTGTGATTAAAAATGTATTAAAGGTAGAAGAATCATGTCAGAAGCTATCAAGGTGATAGTAGTTTTTTTAATTTTATTATTTAGTCAATTTTTAGTGCTCTCTTACAATTTTATTTGCAACACTAATAGGTTATTATTATTTTAAACAAATTTGGAAAAAAAAGAGTGTAATATAAAAATATTTTAGTAATAACTTCATTTAATATGCCTTGCTAATTTTAACATCCCGTTATCAGTAGTACTCTTCAAAGTCTAATATAACTTTGCAATATAAAATGGATATACCAATAAGTAAAACATATTCAACTTATATTTTAAAAATGAGTATAATATTTATTAATGTAGTTTTAATAATATTGAACAAGAGGACTATTCAAATGAATAAATTAATTCTATGGACATTGTATGGGGAAATTCATTGGGAAAACTGTTTGCCAATTTAAAGTAAAGACACATTATTTTTATAGCAAGATAACCTTGTCTTGTATTAATAAACAATAGGACAAGTATACTTTATAATAAATTTATGGAAATACAATATTATATAAGTAAATATTATATTCTTTTGAAGGAAACATTTTAAATACTTGTAAGAAAATTATCTTAAGTAAAGATTAATGAAGATATTCTAGAAAAGTGTATATTATTAAAACCTGAACAATATATAAGTTATATGCATTCGTATATAAAATTGTTTTAAAAACTGATAATTTAAGACAAGAAAAACCTCTGAATATGTAATAAATAATAATAAATTATCACAAAGAAGAAACCTATAAAGCAAATGAACCTGTTAATAAATAAAATATGAAATTATGAAAATATTTAGGATTGTTCAAATAATTTATCCGGATAATTTAAGCTAAGCCAACAGAAAATGGTGCATCATTATGCAGATATGGAATACTATAGTATAGAAGCTTCACAGGATTATTTTTAGTATTATAATTTTAATAATTATCATTCTGTACTATAGAAGTCATAAACTATTATTCTATTAACTATTCCAAAATCAGTTGGTGATTGTTTTTTTTTAATTTTCAAGATTTTTAAGACGTCGTAATATATTTTTTTATTATTCATTTTTTTTAAACCTGAGATTTTCGTGCTGGAATTTTGGATGACACTTCTGCAAGAAACGTATTGTCTTGTTCATCATCATAGCAACGGGGGAGATTGTAGAATTACTTTTGAAGAGAACATTAAAAAAAAAACTTTTGAGAAAGAAAATGGAAATATCATTTTTCAGCTGAAGTTATGTAAATATAATTTTCATTTATTACTATTTATTTTAAATGTAAATTTTCTAGTTTATAACATTAGGAACATGAACATTAATCTATTGATAATATTAAAATCCTATAATATAATAATTTAAATAAGAACATTTTAAATAAAGGTATGGATGTATTTTTACCATGTATGCAATGTATCTAATTGATGGAAAACTGAAGATTGCATAGGTGATAACAAGCTAATATCACTTGGTAATAGTTAATGAATATTAATATTTTTATGATGTATATTTTGATTTCTTTTTTAGATTGCCTAGGAATAATAATGAATGGAAGTATAAATGTTTTAATTATATGTAAACGCACTTTGTACAACACTTTAAACATTATGAGATTAAGATTTATTTTGGGAATATGCATACTATAATTTTATACTAGCAATATAACCCAACATGATAATAAATATTTATGTGATTCTTTTAAAAAACTTTCATATTATTGGATATTCAAAGTATTATCTGATTAGTTTATATATGTTTTAGAATATAGAATAAGGAAGTAAGCAACTTTGCTTGTGGATCAGTGAGATCGCTCTAATTATAAATGAATTTTATTTATTGTTTTGAATATGCAAGATAGTTATTTTGTCAATGTAAGATGTGATAAATCTTTAGAAAATAATGATAAGATAGTCACTTGGTAGTACTATGATAAACATGAACCCAAGATTCTGTTGTAAGAGGATGTAATGAGGGGATATGAAGAATATTTTATAATCTTAGTGGATATGCAATACAGTTAACAAAGCCCTGTAATTGTATATTTATTTTGGACAGTGTCTATTTTTCTTTAAGTATTGATGTTTTAATAAAGCTGAAGGAATAGCTTTAACATCATTGATATTATTGGAGGACATTAGACTAGGTCATGCCTCTATTTTTTATATACACTGTGCCATGATATTTTTGATATGTGCTATGAGTTATACTCTAGTTTTGTTTCCCTTCCTACTCATTCATTCGCTATCTAGATTTCCAATGTAACTACATTGTTCATTATGATATATTTGAAAAGAAATAATAGATAATTTAGAGTTTAAGATATACTATCATTTGAATGAGATAAGTTTATTTACTTAGAAGGAGTAGAATTTGTATAAATTGGAATTGAAAATCTAATGAATCCTAAAAGGAAAAAAGAATCATAAGATATGTTTTTTTTGGGATTTATTTTGGAAATAAAATAAAATTTCAAGAATAAAGTATATAAAACAAAGTTGATCTTCAAAATGTTAAATATCATTTAAATGCTTTATTTTGTTTTTAAAATAAGTATTGCATATATTAAAAAATATAATGTTATAAAGTAAAACGATATAAATAATAAGCATAGGTATAATTTTGTATTTATTAAATAATAGAGAATCTATCAGTAGTTACAAATATATAGTACTAAAGTAATATTAAATGGGAATATGTTATATTTAATAAACATAATGTAGTAAACAACGATATCCACAAAATCTAGTAATAAATTATTAGATAGATATTTTATGTAACATCTTTGACATTGCAAGATGAAAATTGTTTAATTTTTAAGAAAATCCATACTCACGATAATATTATTTTTTATGTTTTTCATAGTATGTTTCTATGGATGTTTTTTTAGAAAGAAAGGTATAATTAAATAATATTTAAGGATATATTTATTTTAATAAAATTAAATAAATGCAATTTATCATAAGTTTAATTAGAAAGAGATAAATAAATGGTATTATTTTATTATTATTGTCTTAAGTCAGAATGAAGACATAAAATAATTCTAAATTGTTTTAATAACTAAGTAATAAAAAATGTAAAATGGTGTAAAGTGAGAATATCCAATGTGAATATTGTAAATAAATTGTTTATTTTATTTTATGGTTAATAATAAACTTTGTTAATTTTGTTTTCAAAAATTTGTGTATTTAGATTGTTTATTTCTCCCACTACACTGCATGAGACCACATAATACACCCAGAATAATAGAAATAAACATATAATTTTGCACAAAGATAAATAAAGAATTATCTTAAGAATTCGAATATTTTCTTGGTATTCATTTAATTAAGTAATCATATTTTACATTATCTTATGGTCATAAATTAGTTATCATAATAGTACATTGAATTATATGATATTCATTGCCCCACATCTTTATTTGTCAGATTATAAATGTTACCACATTTTCTTACATTATTATATGAAGATAAAAGATTATCATATTATATTATTTTATTATGGTAATAAAAATTATAGTGAAGAAAGAGATATATAAAATTAGTTTATACAATGAAGAATATTATTATTATTTGTTATTATTATTAAGTGTAGTAGAGTATGACATAAAAATCCCTTCTCATGTTTTACTACAGTGATTTTTAAATTAACTTAGAATAATTTTTATGAACCTGAGATTTTATTGAGCTAAAGTATTATAGTAGGTAAGAGATTAAGATTTAATTATAAGTTTAATCTTAATGAGTAGGACTTATTAAAGTCATAAGAAAACTATAAGTTTGTTATTTGAAATAGTAATAAGGGGGGATAGAGTTCTTATGCCATTGAGGTAGTATCCTGTGGGATATTGGCTCAATGTAATCTTTCTTGTCACCTGTATTTTTGCTTCCAGGTCTCATGAAAAATATACAAATATTTATTGATTTATTTTATAAACTAAACCTTATTCTTATTTTGAATTTGAGCTAGTGGAACATTTTAATTTTAATGCAGGATATTTTATGTATTAATTATTTACATTGAACCAAATGTAATCTGTAACTGAACTAACCCATTTTATTTTATATTATATTGCCCGGAAGTGAATATGCACAAAGGCAAGGTTAGAATATATATATATATATATATATATTGTAACCAGTTGGCTTACATAGCATACACTAATATAGTGTATGTGCATATATATATATATACACATAAAATAAAGGAAAAGTAGAAATAAACACAGACAAAAATTATAGTAGATATTTTCTACATTTACTGAAGTAGAAATAAACATAGAATAAATTTTTGTAGATTTTTTTTTATATTTCCTAAAATAAAATAATAATAATTAAAGGGTTAAATAACTCTGGACTTAAAAGTAAAATTTCATTATGAAATTAATATTTTAAAAAGGTCTGAATAAATATAAATATTGCATTATTATTAATTATTACTCTGATTTTGAAATTTAAAAACACTTTATTGTATTTTTGAAATTTTAATTAATTAAACAAAGTTTTTATCTATTGGCAATCCCCTAAGTAAAAACATATATATGTTTTTTAAGGGGATTAGAGAGCTAAAAATAAACACTTTGTTTTCAATGACGGTGTTATTATCACCTCAGATAATTTTATAAAAAGGGCTGATAAAAAACTAGCTTCAGTTTTTGGATAATGATTTTGAAGAGAGCAGTATGTTGTTGGCTGTAGCAGAGAGTTGGCAGAATAGCTACCATGAATTGATACAGCTGAAGGCGGGACATTAGATTTAGAAGCTACTAATATTTCCTTCTCAGGAGTTTGAATTCACTTGGAGAAAATGACCCACTTCTTTGTGCTGTAATTCATAGCCTTAAACAGAGAGGATAGTTGCTTGTCTAAAATTTATTAAACCAAAACAGCTGATTGCCTGGAAGTTCTATACAGATGGGAGACCAATATTATACATGGATTGCATAAGCTTATCTGATGATGACAACAAACTGGGATTATATTTTTCTAATGTATCAAAAGAACCAGCTTGCTAAATGAATAATTATATATATGCTGATGTATCTAAAGGCAGAGAACAGGTAAAATTATATACAGCTGTGGTGAGTAGAGTTATATATAATAATGACATTTTACATAATTTCTTTAGTAAAATTACATTTTGAAAGTGATGCATGAATTTGTACTTTTTATGTTTATGGTGGGTGTATAGTTGAGCAGGGCTGTGTCAATGCAATGTGTGGTGCTCTGAAGTATATGCTCGGCACTGTCTAGACCTAGATATTGAGCTCCCAGGATAGTCCAGCAGTGTATATGTAGGCCTCATGAATAGGCCTTGGTCTCATGAATAGACCTCCTCTAAAGCCCCTAAGACTCACAAGAGATGAGCAGGGCTGGCTCAGTGCCTGATACTTTTTTTTGGGTACTATTTCTTGTGGATGATCTATCTAGGTACTGAGAAGGGGCAGTGCTTAAAAATGAGATATTTTTTCATGACATCATGAGGCATTGTGTACTTAGTCCATGCTTGACTATCTACTTATCATGGCATGAAGAGCTGCACTTCACATATTCACTTTTCCCCTCTCACCTTGCCTACTTTATCAGCATGAACTAATCAAGCAGGAAGACATTTAGAAATTTATATTTTCTTAATTCTATAAAACAATTGTATATTTCGTTTATAAAAAAAAAAAAAGACATTTTAAATCAATCAACAATCATCTGTCAAAAATTTAATCGGATTTATTTTTTTAAAAAAAAAGCTATATTCAACAAAAAGAATAATTGTGAAATAACTTTTATCATTATAACATATATGTAAATGTTAGGTATATTGCAAATGGAATTTGTAATTGTAGAAATTATTGTTATCTATTGTTTGACAAAATTAAATTTATAAATAATCTGTACACACATATGTCAATGATTGTTAAATAGAACATATATGCAAATTTTAATATTTTTTTGTATTAAATGTCAATTCATTTATTGAATATTCATTATATATTATAAATTGTGCATCTGTGCCACATTTATGTAAACCATAGTAATAATTTGAATATATTTTATTATACTTTTTATAAATTAATTATGTAAATTACAAATGTAATAATTATTTTATGTTTAATTGAAATGTCTTCATCATAGGTTATAAAACACCCATCTGTGTTTGATATATATGTATGATATATATATATATATATATATATATATATGCGTTTATAGAATCTAATTGAGAAATATTGTAAAATCATATAATAACTTTAGTCATGTATATAATTTTGTATACTTTTCAAAATCAGAGCCTTATCCTATAAGACCTTAAATATCATTTATTTTTATTTTTTTGTTATTAATAAACTTGTATTTAATTCTTAAAATTGTATTCCATCATCTCTTGTTCACATACAGTAATAGAGCTTCATGTTCTCTAGGCTAGATTCATGCATGGATAAATGGGGATGTGTTTAGGGTTTGGGCATTCAGAGATGATCACTCATCATCCTGGTTGGCACAAAAGAGGATACTCTTTAAAGCCCATGCACTATATTTTATTTTAGTTCAGTCTTGTTAAAAATTTAAGTTTATCATTGGCCAGTACAAGTGGCTTAAGCATTGATGATGATCAGCATATTTTAATGTCCCAGCATTATTGTTTTGATTTCTGATTATTGTGTATTTTAATGGATGGGTACTTAAATGGTACATCCAAGTTATGTTTAAATAATTGCCCAAGCTGGCAAAGGCTCAATAGTTAGCCTGGTCTAAAGAAGACCCATTTTCAATCCAGCCACAAGATGGTCTGTTGATTTTATTCTGATTTATTGTACTAATTTGTTTATTCCCATCAATGATGATGATGGATGGTTATTTCTCTCGAGTATTTATGTGTACTTATTTTTTAAATGATAATGCTGGTGGTTAATTATGTTTGTAGTTGCTCTTTTGAGTTAGCTGGCTGGTCTCTTAATGCTCACAGAGATTCCCTAATCTCATGCTCTTATAAAATAAAATATTTAAGTACATATACTTTTATAAATTATTGATATCTCATTTTAAATGGACTGGGAGTGATAATGATGTTTTCCTATCACCCCAGATTCAGTATTTCCTATTACCTCATCCCGTTACAATATATATATATATATATAATGTCCTTTCATTATATTAAAAATCAATGATCTTAAAAATATAGATATTTTTATTTTCAGATAAAAGATTACAAACGTTTCAAATGAAAACACTGTTAAATACAAATGTCGAAGTAATAAAAAAAAAATCAAATACATTGTTTAAATGTTGTGTTTCATTGTATCATGAACACTTGCAGTAAGATACCTAATAAATTATTCAATGAATAATAAAGAATTGTCATCGAGTTTCACTTGAACTAAAAGAGCGAGTGTACATCTACAATGAGAACTTAGTTACACATAATAACAGAATAACGTTATATATATGAAATATAAATATTTTAGCTTCAAGTGTTTTTTCCTAATTTTAATTGTACTTTTTCAATGTCTTTCATGAATAAAGACTTTAAACCAGCTTTACTCAGAAAACATTGGAAGCAAATATCTTAAGTTTGTAAGAAAGGAAATAATTTCTACAGTCAATCAATAATTTAATTGCAGGAATATTTATAATTTAGTCAGAATATTTTTGATAAATAAATTCAAGAAAAATATAATCTTAAGGCTGCATAATAAAAATTACAAATACAAAATTCAATCAAATATTTAGAATATTTATATTTTTTTTGTTTTTATGATGTATTCTTTATTTAAAAAAAAATGTGGCAGTTTTATA